>QFDT01002889.1:0-19388 GCA_003315915.1 Macrolepiota dolichaula | reverse complement strand
CATTCAGGTGGTCGGTCACGACGGTCATCACCTCTGTGCTGCTCGTAAACATGCTTGTGGCAAGGTAATGTTACTTACTCGCTCGACATACAGGAATAGGCTAACCATACTACATATTAGCCATGCGGTCTTCGGGCCATCCTACCAAACAGTGCTACCAAGTACACGTGCTCAGGTACCTGTAGCTTCCCAAGGTCAGTCTAATACATAATATGTCTGGCGACTGATTATATAGTTGAAAACAATAGTGATGAAGCTCATGACGAACATGCCTGCGACAACCGCATGTGCCCTATCACATGCGAACTCTGTAAACGTTTGTGTAGCAGTACTAATCACCTTCATGGATTGGAACCCAATGCAATCCATCTCTGCGGGTAATATAGTCACAAGCAACTACTCGATTCAATGCTGACTATTATAATAGAGAGGATCATCGATGCCAAGCACTGTGTGCCACCGGAATTTGTGAAATCGATACAACACCTCAGTCTATAGAAGCAACTTTCACTGGACGTCATGAAACCTTTCAGTATACTAAGGTGAGTTTACTAGTATTTGCTCGGTGGGGTAGCTTAACCCAAATTTGTTATGACTGGTAGTATAGCCAAGGTAAGATTCGCCCGGTTCTTGATCCCAGCGGCTCATAGTGATGTTTTTAGTCTCGAAACGCCTACCGTGTGTCAAGCTGATACCTGCGGGATGTCGTGAACACGGTGGACCGCATACCCATAGCCTTGATCCATCACCTTTCCACTTTTGCGAGACAAGGTGATTACAAAATTGTCAAATTCAATATGCCTGCCTCTCACCGATTCGCTATGATAGGTGTGATAAGTGTGGATATTTCTGTACTTTACCTCGCGGTTCGTTTTTCTTTTTATTGGTTAAATAATCGCCCAGCTCATGGCGCTATCAGGACACCCCCAACAGGAGCATGAGACAAGCCACGGATCTATGGCTAAAACAAGATGGGTAATCGAAGGACCTGATGGGACTGCAATGGAACTGAATGGTCGACGCTTCGCTGCTAATGACGATGGAGCTCCAATGATGTGCAACCTTGTCTGCCAAAGTATGGGCCGCCATGCACATATTGGTTATTGTCGCACGGATCAAAGTCAATGCGGCACTGCTCCCGATCGTGAGCATATCACTGAACGCCTTGCTCCGAATCCTGATCGGTCGAAGGATTGGATTTCTCACAAATTGTACTGGAAGCGATCTGGTCCGTCCTGCAATTCATTAGCTACTACCATTTCTGACTGAATATCACAACTTAGGCTTTAAAGGTAGATGTCCCCATTCACATCGACTCGAGATGAAAATTTAACCAAGTGTTATAGATCCCTACTCACGAGATGACCAGGCTAACTTTGCAAAGTGGTGAGTAATGGACACCAGAGAATCACAATTGACAACCTCTAACACACTGTTTATAGCGACGCAATGTGTTCAGGTCTGTGCAAATGGTTGACTTGACTGTAATTTTCTGTTCGTTAACAAAGACCGGTTTGATTGTAGGCCCCGAACACACAGCCACAGTTAACCAGCTTGCCCAGCCTTCCTATTGCACACTACCGATTTTCCACCCACCTCACCGCGACAACAATCGAACCGGTCTAGGGTGCGTTGTCATGATTTCCAACACTTGTGTTTCTTGACATGTTTCTTCCAGCTACGTGTCGAATGATGGTCATTTATTTTCATGCAAGAACCCCATGGTGTTACAGCAAGCTTTCCATGTGTAAGTGTAATACATAGTTGCAAGAACTTCTCTAAGAATTGAGTGACTACAATAGGATCTTCGTTATAGATAGGTACTTCAAACTTTGTACCCTAGGTCGATCCTCGTCTTATATAACACCTCCATTCAAGGTCGGGGTCAATGTCTCACCATACAGCCACGGCCCTTCCAGAAACTCCGGTGACTCCCCAAGTTAAAAGGTACCACAACAATCGACTTGGCGCGGTCTACCTCTCTTTGCATGGCTTCTGGCACTCAAGGCAAAGGGCATTGTCAACTCCTGGATCCCTGAGTCACAATCAGTCCCATACGACCCCAGCACGACGGGACTCCTACAGCCTTATTCTTTTTGATAGTAGCTCTGCACGATGCTTTGAAAACGACTTCCAAAGTACTCCTGATGATTTGTTACAAGCTGTGTTGCCGTACAACACTTGCGGAGGAACCAATTACGAAGCGGCCATATCGGAGACCGAAGCTGTTATGCGCGCTCATTGGAGTACTGAGCGGTACGCCATCCGATCACAACCTCCGGAATTTATGCTAACCTATCATTCAAGATCTCCTGTTGTCATCTTCCTTTCAGACGGAGAATGTGATATCTCGGATTCAACAATGCGTACACTGTGTCGTGCTGCCATATCACTTGGGTAAGATATGCATCCATCCGCTCGCTTACCCATTAGACTGACCTCCCCAGAAAACCACTGTCTTTCCATGCTGTCTCCTTCGGACCATACA
Organism: Macrolepiota dolichaula; assembly: GCA_003315915.1. Classification (NCBI taxonomy): domain Eukaryota; kingdom Fungi; phylum Basidiomycota; class Agaricomycetes; order Agaricales; family Agaricaceae; genus Macrolepiota; species Macrolepiota dolichaula. The sequence continues at coordinate 16,900 of QFDT01002889.1, read as the reverse complement.
ATCAAGTACTTCGACGCATGGCTCACATCGCAAAGGAAGTTGAATCAACGGCCCCGAGGGACCCTCTCTTCCCAGCCAATGCCTACGTGGAGTCCTCGTACGTCGAGGCTCTCGACTCCGTGCGTTCAACGCTTCCTCGAAGTATAGGTCATACTCATCTTCAATACAGGTTCGCCTGGCAGAAACCTTCTTAGGAATCGCAGACTCTCTGAAACAAACACGAGGTGCTCTTATGTCTTAAATGCGCTACTCCCCCGTTAGCTATAGTCCGTCCTTAATTTCTCGTATGCTTTTCTCTGTTTGATGTCCTTGTGGGAGGTATCTATAGTCAGAACTTCTTATCTGACTCTTTGGGTACATCCCTAACACGCTCGTTCGAGACTCCGTATCTATAATCTGAAATCTTAATCAACTAGAATGGTCGGCATTCCAACATAGTCAAAGCGTTCAAAGTATACTTAGTACACTAGCTCACAGGCACTGTCTTTTTGTGATTGTGACCCATGCTGTATGAATAATTTCAAATATGAGTGGTCAGGACGAGCACACCCCAATGACGCCGCACGTCTCTGAATTGTATCTACTAATTCTCCTGAACCTATCGTACTTGTACCAATTAGCACCTGAATCCCTGTGATACTCACCCGCCATGAGGAGCGATCACATCTCAGTTGAAGTCTAGGAGCTATGAATGCTCTCGTTCGTACACTCCGCCAATGATTCATGCAAGAATAATAGGTGCTGTTAGAAGCGAGATTAGGTTGGTAAACAATGTCTTGAGACTCAAGGGGCTGGGGAATTACCTGGGAATGACAGTGACTTGGTGAGATATGTACCAGACCAAAACACAGGTACGCGTGTAAAACTGGAATCAGATACGATAAGAGAAGTAGGGGTGATAACAGCCAAGTCCAATAGAGAATTTCGTAATCCAGATCCGTCCGTTTTTGGCGCCGAGCACCTGTGTTGTCGAATCATCCCCAAGCCTGAACGTGCTATGAGCCTTGTCACAACCTCCAGGAAGATGCGTGTGCGAGACTATAAATGGCATTGATTCCAGCCCTTGAACATGATGAATTGTCATGGTGAATTCGATGCAAGGCCTCATCTCCGTCGAAGATCTCCGTCGTTTTGCCAGTCCCCTGCAGCCTGCTCCCCAAGACCTTGTCCCTCCTCTGCTAATGGCCGTACCACGCGAATCCAGGAGCTCATGGGTTTCTGGCCCATGTCCAACACCTGCCGCTGATTTGTACTTATGTATACGCAATTTTCTGGAAATCGCTTCTACTACTTCTCCAATATCATTGCTGTGTCATATCTGTCAACACGTTTGAGTATCTCTTACTGCGGCGAACCGAGATAATCTATGCACAAGGCATATACTATATCAGCTGAGTGCCTCTCGTCACAACCCTAGTCCACATTGATACCATAACTTATGCCTCGTTCTGATTGAGTTTCGACTGCGCATTAGTTCGAGAGTCCTAGATTATCCGTTGCATGATTCAAATCTAGACGCCCTTTGGGTTTAAAGGGCCTCCGGAATGTTGATCTTCAAGCAAACTGAAATGGCTTCTCACACCCCTCCCAACATTTTCGGTGGCCCGCCAAACACGTCTCGTACGTTGACCATTCGACGGACGTGTCAACATCTTAAACATATCATAGATATCAACATCAGAGTCCGAGGAGAGTCATCCTCAAATGTAGATCGTTCAACAGAGCTGGAGGTTCCGTTAGAGTTGCTGATTACGCCGTAGTCCAGTCAAACTGATACAACCTCGTCCTCAAAATCTAAAACACCGTGCGTCAGCTCGCATATGTCTTGATAGTTCCATCCTTCTCAGATCCCTCAATATGTTCCATAGGCAAGAATCAACACAAACTTCGCATACCAGAAACCAGTCTTCACAGAGACGGTTCCCCAAAGACACCGTTCAAGATCACGGTCAGGATAACGATATAGTTAGTCGAGTTCCAGGGCTATATCGGGTACTTGACCTGATCAACGAACAAGGTAGTGGGGGATTAGGTGAGTTCTTCCTTGGTCGGTTTCTTATGTATCGCTCACGATCTTCAAGTTGACAAGGTCATTATTGCGCAAGATGGACTCAAGGCGTTGATCAATGTCCTACGCCCGGGTGCTTACGTCGCACTCACGCGGGTCGACTTCAAAGCCCTGGATTCTCTCTCTGTTCGCCCTATAGGCGTGTATGGCGACAGAGGTGAAATTATTAGGTTTCTATTCTCCCTGAAGGCAATCAACGAATACACGTGAGTTCCATAGTGTAATGTTTCAATTATCTCGTCCACTCACACCGAAAAGGACTCGTCTCCTTCAACATTCGAAGGACGAATATTCTGGACCAACTTTGCGATCCGGTATCTATATTCTCAGGCCGCCAAATACGCCCGATGTTTTGTATGCGATATACTGGCCTCAAGACACTACGTGGAAGGACAACGCACCGTCGGGTCCTCGAAGAAATCGCGCAACGTTCATGCGGTAAGCATGCACTCGACCTCTTGCTATATCCTAACAACTAGACGTTTCTCAGATACCTCACAAAAATATCGGAACAGATCCTATGTCTCATGTCACCAGCACAAAGTCGAGCTTTTGTATGGGATCACCAAGAAGAAGAATTCGAGGATTCGTCACCTGATGGTATGGACGATGAAGACGAGGATCGCTTGTACACCTTTGAGATTACTAAAACCAATGAACAAGAAGAAAGTGTGGTCTCGCGTCAAGGATTCCAGGTGCGTAATTCCCTAAGATCTTGACCCCTCATCCCCTTATGAGTTCATTCTCTCAAGGTCAATTCACCACTCATGAAGGTGCAAACACCCGAGAACGAAGCTCAATTGCCACCTCCCATCCCGTCACTTATGATGGGCGAAAGCTCCCAGGGTTTCCTCTCCGTGAAATCGCTACCTCCTCGCATCGATCAGAAGATAACGAATGGCACCTTCACTCCCTTGCGTTTACGAGACCTACTGTGAGATAATATCAAGTATTATATACGACCACTGCTCATAAAAATCAAGGGCTTCGTCGGTTGTCCAGATTGATTGTGGTCTGGACGATGATGCAGTCATTGCCTTGACCAGAAATGGCCTGGAATATGGTCCATGCCGAAAGTCTTGTGCGGACTGGCGTGAGAGGAAGAAGAAGATCATCAAAGACCTGGAGAAGTCAAAGGCAGAGGGGATGCGCGCGCTCAATAAACAGCTGGCTGAGGGGCAGGCACTTCTAGGAAAGCAACTCAGGGCATTTTTGGTTGGGATGATCCTTGATAAGTACCCGTAAGATTACCTTCACTACTACGATCGAATATCCTTGTCTCATGTACACACAGCAACCTTGACCCGTTCCGACTGTTGGGTGTAGGAGAGGTGACTCGTGATGAATTTATTCAACTCAAAGGCACGCCCCCACGACCCCGTCCTACTGATTTGAAACATCTTACCCATATTATAGGAGATTTTTCCGGATTTCTCGACGCCCACCAGCCCCAAGATTTCTCTTCTCACCCGCCAGTCATTAAGCTCATGAGAGAGGCCTCCGAGTTTCCGTTTACTTTTCGGGATGAGAAGCACCGCATCGCCTGTGTCCAAGTTGTCAAACAAAAATTTCGCGATCATTACAACGATGCCTTCGTTCGGAGCGTAATCAAAGAAGGAGTTCCAGAGAAGATTGGTATTGCAGCCACAAAGGCCACGAGCTCCTGGCGCTCATACGTCCCCAAGTATTTTTCGGCGACACCAACGTCCGAATATGAGATCGATTTCAAGGCAGAGGCGAAGGAATACTCTAAAAGGCTGTCGGATCGGGATTTCTTAGTGAACCTAGACATTTACGTGACGGAGGAACCTTTAGTTGAAGCCGCTGCGCGCCGTGCTCGGGATATAGCTCATGAACACCTTGCGAGTATCCTGACCAAAGCCTTCGGTGCTTTGATGTCGATTGTTCTCAAGGCACGACAAGAGACCGCAAAAGCTCATGCCCAGGAGCAGTGGGATCTCAAGAAGGCTGAAGAGCTGAAGCATTCGACAGATGTATTCATTCAAGAAATTAACTCTGTTCCCGTGTCCGACACTAGCCTGTATGTCCTCTTTGATGCCAAATACAGAGTTCCGTCCCTTGATACGCCCCCATAGATCGCCTACCTTTACCCTTGAGCACTTTCAAATCATCCCAGACATGTGGAACGGTGAGTACAATGTGCATTGTAGGTGTGACCTGGTGTTTCAATCTTTCAACTACAGAGATGTTTGCCATTTCTGGGCGACGCCAAATGCACATTGAGTCCGCTTTCGAGTACAGAATCAACAAGTTCGAAATTACCAACGACCATCGACACGACCTTCAACTGAACCCTTCTTTCATCCCGACACCCTCTGTCAACCATCGAGGCTCAGTAACGTTCAACATTCCTCCACAGCACCAAATACTGTGAGTGAATGTCCACCATATCCTGTTCGGGTAACCGACAGCTGTATAGGTATACACAGCTCCTCGCAAATGATCGAATCCTCCTCCTGATCGATGACCAAAGCGGTAAAATATCGCTCTACTTGGATAGCATCTTCAGCGTCGGTGACGCTATCACGCACTCTCGACCCAAGAAAGTATTCCACAGGGACAAGCTCGACCGCGAGACCTTGTTCACGTTCGATGAGACCCGGCGCTTACTCGTTGTGTGTGCACCTCAAAAGGTAGGGTAACATCTCACTCGTTGACCTCAATCTGACCGTACCTGGACCTTTAGCGCATGTTACACGTTTTCGTCTTCGACGAGCAATTTAGGTCCATACAAAGCTGGGCGAGCCCATTCGAGCTCGCAGAATGGTATATCAATGATGAAACCATCACCCGCATTTGTTTCATAGCAGGGACGGAAGAGATCCTACTCGTGGACTCGAATTCTCAGGCTCGTATATACTCTTTTGTCAGCCAGCGATTCCGGTATGTTCACTCGAACGGGCACCATGTATATCAATACTCACTGCGACTTGTGTAGCCCAGCATCTGTGTCGTTACCCGGAACTCCGATATCCGTCATGTCCTCGCCGGATGGAGCGTGTGCTTTGCTAGTATTCCAGGTGAACGACCAAAGGATCCTCGTCGCCTATCATTGGGATACTTTTGGTGCATCGGAAGGTATCTCCATTACGTTGCCCCAAAGCCACGGTAGCCTTTCAATCACCTCCTTTGTGAATCGACAAAGTGTTCACCTGATGATGATGGACGAGATCAAGGGACTCTGCCAATCCATCGCTCTGGATATCACGAAGAAATCCTCTGAATTCATGTTCAAAGAGAAGGGCTTGAAAGTCTCGGCTGATGCTGGGAAAGGGGCAAATTATGCGAACAATTGTTTGATCGACTGTTTCGCGGATGTTTGGACTCGGTTCCCGGTGGTGGCTGCTGTGTCGCGTCAAACAATCACATCATCCGCCACACGACAACCGAAGAGAATCATCTTCGTTTCTGACCAGGTTCACGGCAAGTATGCTTCATATTTCGCGGACATGGTCAGAACTTTCGAGGATCAAACAAAGAAACCGACGGATGGACAGCTTCGAGCGATTTTGGTGGATGCCAGAACTTACTCGGCTGTGATTCGCGACCTCGCAGGTGCCCTCGCAGCTAGTATCTCCCGATTTGAAGCGGGCCAGTGGTTTGCGAATATGCTCTGTCTCCTTCCTATCCATATCGCTGTTGCTCGTGATAATCGTTTCATACCACTGAAAGATGGTGTCTCGTCGGCAGAGTTTGAGAAATCTCTTCTCGGGGCTGAAGTCGGGCGAATTGTCGATAGTCTGTCATTCGGCTGGTACGAGTCTATCTTGCGATCATATATGGCCGACAAGGTGAGATGGATTGTAGGGTTGATAACCGATCCATGGTTTGATCGATCTCTTGTCACAGCCTGTCAGGGTAGTCTCGTCAATGGGTATGTTTACGCAAGTTCAGATTCCATAGGCAATAATGCTCAAGGTGACAGGTGAACAATCGGTCGGCAAAAGCTTCGCCCTCAATCACCTCATGGACACTTCATTTGCTGGAAGTGCAATGAGAACGACAGGTTGATTCATCGCATTTGCCGTTACTTGGTACTGACATATCATACAGAGGGTGTATGGATGTCAATCACCCCAACCGACGACGCCCTCCTGGTAGCTTTGGACTTTGAAGGCTCGTCACTACTCTGGCTATTCGCCCGGGGCACGCGGCTCATATTCATCGATCCAGGTGTACATAGTATCGAACGATCTCCCCAGGAAGACGCTCTTCTAGTCTTGTTCAACACTGCGATATCAAACCTTGTATGCTCATGACTTAGTCAACGGCTCCCGGTATTTGATTATTCTATTAGGTTCTTTTCAGGAACAATTTCGCCCTGTCTCGTGATATTGCTGATCTCTTCCAGTCATTCCAAGCATCTTCTGTCATTCTGGACCCTGCCGCCAACCCATCTCTGTTCCGGTCTACCCTCGTTATCATCATCAAGGTACACCTCATATTCTCTTGCATTTTGACTGATTGAAGGCTGAGTATCATCCGCAGGATGTCGTGGAATCTGATAAACGAGAAATAGTGCGAGAGTAGGTGCAATACTGAATTTGATTCACACATGTTAATTTACCTATGCAGGTTCTCGCTCAAGTTCCAGGTTCGCGGAGCATCACCGCCACCCTAGTGAAAAGCTGACTTTTTCATCGTCGAAAGAAAATTGTTCAAGAGGAACAAAGCGCAAACTTCATCTCCAAACTCCACGCCGGACGCCTGAACATCATCCCGTGGCCTGTCATTGAGTCAAGTCAATTTTACAAATTGTTCTCAAGCCTCAAGCGTCGGCTTGATTCGCAAGAAATCACACATTCGTCCGCGGGAGAGTTCCTGTATACCCTGAAGATCTTGATGGCGAAATTGAAGGTGAAAGCGATGGCCGTTTATCGTATCTGATGACTCACGGCTGTAACTATATAGGCCAACGATTGGGGTGCCATGTCCCGTGAGTCTTCTTCGTTAATGTACGGGGCGTGGACTGAGCATATTTATAGAGTCACTTGCGGCACACCGAGCCCAATCCATGCTTGTCATTCTTCCCGTTGCTCTCCAGTACGGGCTTGCCGACGCTGGTACAGAAAACGAGCCCCTCAAGGTGGTTGACTGAGAATTAACTGGCAATGATCCACGCTCAATCACTCTCGTTTCTAGAATATTGATAACGATACTATCATCGACTCTCAGGACACACCGTTCAAGCTTTACTTGTCGTCACAGTCCTCCGAAACGCAAGGCCGCGAGGAAGTTTTGGCGAATTTACAGAAAACATGGGAGAAGTACGAGTCGCGTAGTGAGATGGATGAGGTGACCTGGATGGGCGAGCTGAGCAGTTATCTTACCGGGGTTGTGGGGCTTCGGGTTGCCCACGTCCAGTCGTGGATCTCAGTCAATCTGCAACGCTTCAAGCAGGGCAACGCTAATGTCGAGATGTTGCAGCGGGAGATGGCAAATGCGGTGGTAGATCTACAGGCCAACGTCGACCTCTGCAAGATGACCTGTTCCAACTGCAACTTGTTATGCACGCTATCCCGGAGGCACGACCCTTCTCAACGGCCCCATGATTGTGACACGGATCACCAGTGTCGTCATGCTTGTGATTACCCTGAGGATCACCCAGGGGAATACAAGTCCTGTCAATCCCCGTACGTACTTCGTTGGACTCCTTGATCATAGCTGAGTTAAGCTTTAACGTCTAGTGCTGGCCACGATGGTCCACATATGTCCGTATATTTCGCCCTATAGTCTGACCTGAAACTCATAGTATTTTTATAGCTGTATTGTTGACCTACACCTTTGCGGAAAGCCATGCATTCACCGGGATAAGAAGGGTTGCCAAAATGATTGCACACAGGTGAGTTCATGGGGTGATATAACGCGGTAGGGCACTAACGAACAAAATAGATGGCGAATCACGAAGGTGATCATGTTTGCTCCGCGCGCAAGCATGCGTGTGGAATGGTAGTTTTATTATTGCTGCAATTACAACCATAATGACATATATGTCTAGCCTTGTGAACTTGTCGTCGTCCTGCCCAACAGGACCATCCAGTACGCTTGTCACGGAACATGTACTTACCCTAGGTTCGTCCGCACCATACTGATGACAAGCGTAATTCTCTTCTCACCTATTCCTCATCCATTCCTTAGTGACGAGGCTCATGATCAACATGTTTGTGATAATCGGATGTGTCCCATGACGTGCGAGTTGTGCAAGCGATTGTGCGGGAGTAATGATCATCTTCATGGCTTGGATGGTTCCGCTATTCACCTCTGCGGGTAGAGTGTGTCCGTTTGAATTTGATCACCACTGATTTGAATGTTACAGGGAAGCCCACCGTTGTCAGGCGCTCTGTGGTGCTGGAATCTGTGAAATTGATACCACGCCGCAATCTATAGAAGCAACGTTCACCGGTCGTCATGAAACATTCCAATATACCAAGGTAATGAGCACGATATTGGGTATTTGTTCGGCAACTCACTCACATCTATATCTTGTGCAGTACAATCAGGGTCAGTCAGGTATCGTTGAAAGCTGGATTGTCCACCTGATCTCGACCTTCAGTGTCTAAACGTTTGCCATGTGTCAAACCAATACCAGCAGGCGAACGAGAGCATAAAGGCCAGCACATACACAGCCTTGACCCCGCCCCATTTCATTTCTGCGAAACGAGGTAATTTTCTACTATGTCATGGAAAGTCAACGCTTGAACGCCACCCAACAGATGTGAAAACTGTGGATATTTCTGTACGCTGCCCGGAGGTCTGTGGGACTATGTATATTCGCGTGGGTTATTTTTGATTCTTGATTGCGCCATAGGACATCCCCAACAAGAGCACGAAACGAGCCATGGCTCTATGTCCAGGGCCAGATGGGCGATCGAAGGCCCTGATGGAACCGCATTAGAGCTGAATGGCCGTCGCTTCGGCTCCAACGATGATGGTGCTCCGATGATGTGCAACATCGTCTGCCAAAGCATGGGGCGCCACGCACATCTTGATTACTGTCGCACCGATGCAAGCCAACACTGTACCGGTTCTGACCATGAACACATAACAACCCGTCTTGCGCCAAATCCGGACAAACCAAAGGATTGGATATCTCATAAATTGTACTGGAGACGTTCAGGTACGTGCTCCTATGGCACGCCTTTAACTATGCTCACTTCTTTGCTTCAGGATTCAGAGGTAAGCTGTACCTAGGTATATACCACTAATCATGCTGATGCGCTTAATGAGACCCCTATTCGCGAGATGACCAAACTAATTTTGCGAAATGGTCAGTGGGAGACACTTACGTGCATATTACTAACCTGCTAATACGCCGCTAGTGATGCAATGTGTTCAGGTTGAGACATGTCTATGACCTCTCATACGCCTTCTGCTTCTAACTCCTGTGATAGGTCCAGAACATGCAGCAACCGCTGATCGGCCCGCTCAACCTTCGTACTGCACGCTTCCGCTTTTCCACCCTCCTCATGATACGAGTCAGTTAACTGGTTTGGGGTGGGTGTACTGTAATTGATCCTAAGTCTCTCCACTGATGAAGACCATCAGGTACGTATCCAACGACGGACATTTGTTTTCATGCAAGAATCCTGTGGTGATGCAACAAGCGTTCCATGTGTAAGTGCAACGAACTGCATGAGAATACACTGTCTCATCGTGCGAAACCAGGATATTCGTAATCGACAGGTAGAGTGACAACTCTTATATCTCACCCTTGCTAACGGACCAAGGTCGGGTTCAATGTGTCAGAACACCCCTACTCCACTTCCAGCAACCCCCGTAACTCCAACGATCTTGCGCCGCCACAATGACAGACTTGGTGCAGTGTACTTATCCTTACACGGATTCTGGCAATCAAGGCAGACCGCACTAGCGGCACCAGGTTCGAGGGCTCAGGGCCAGGCCGCGCCAGCTCGGCGAGATGCATATAGTGTCATTCTCTTCAACCACACCGCCACGCGATCATTTGAGAATGACTTCCAACAAACACCAGAGAATCTTCTCCAGACCCTTTTGCAATACGAAGCTGACGGGGGCACAAATTATGAAACTGCTGTCCGGGAGACTGAGGCAGTCATGCGGGCGCACTGGAGCACTGAACGGTACGTACCCATTGCCGAACTCCGTCTGTTTGGTTGATATTCATGATACTATCCAAGATCTCCCGTCGTTATTTTCCTATCGGATGGTGAAGATGGTATCCAAGATTCGACGGTTCGTACACTCTGTCGTGCAGCTATTTCACTTGGGTGGGCATGACTTTTCTTCTCCGTATTGTCGTCTCCTAATTCGGATAGGAAACCGCTTTCTTTCCATGCTGTTTCCTTCGGGCCGAGTAATCAAAGCCTTCGACGAATGGCTCAGATTGCGAGGGAAGTCGAGCGCGATGCACCCAGGGATGCTTCACTGCCTGCAAATGCACATGTGGAATCTTCCTATGCGGAGGCTCTGGATTCCGTGCGTCCTTTGACAGTGTATACAAGGCAAATATCTTGTACTGACCCCTAATAGGTTCGACTGGCAGAGACTTTCCTTGGAATTGCAGACTCCCTCAAGAAGACACGGGGAGCTCTTTTGGCTTAAATGTCGCGTGCCCCGCCACTTGCCTGTGTCAATATCTCGATCAATTTTCATGTGCTTGTACCATTTTTGATGTTAATGAGTCATTACTTGCGCCTTCCACGTTCTTTTGGATTTTGATTTGACCCCTATTCACGAGAACTCGTGTCCTTCGCTGTTCTTTCAACCTCGTGTGCTATATCTGATGTCTTACCTTCTTTCCCATGCCCCATGTAAATCCTCTCAGATTTGAATTTATCAACAAGTGTATGATACTCAAAACTAAGTCAAGTTTGAACTTAAAGAGTCAGAAATTGTGAATCCCAAACACTATTTCAGATATCATCCCACAAAAGAGTAACATGTTGAAGAACAGGCCACAGTTGGGCTGGCATCTTGATAGTGATATAACTGTAACTCAGTGGTGAAACCAGTATTACAGCAACCGAATTGATGCCGTCCCCAAGCAACAAGAATTGACCTTCTAGAGGGTTGTTGAATTCATATGAATCATGATGTTATTGGATAGGGAAACATAGTTGACTAAGTAATTTAGACACACCAAGGGTTTCGCGTTGGGGTAGCGTTTCCTCAACTTTAGAACAAGTGCCCGATCCCATTCCGTAAGACACTGTATCCAGGCCGGAGAGAATGATCGCTATTGAGAGAGATATTAGAGAGAGAATTGCAAGAAAAGAAAATAGGGATTACAAATTTATCAAAATGTCTCCAAATAGAACCTGGCGTGGCGTGTGGATTGTTGTTGAGGGAAAGGAGATTGAAGTCAAAGCGACGAAGTACACCCAATAAGTTGTCGTCAAGCTCATAATTATCCAATCATAGGGTCAAAAGGGGAAAAAAGGAATAAGCGATAGCCCCTACTACTCTCCCTGCATATTCCAAGTTGTCGCACACGCTCCCGGATGACCAGCTAAGTGCTGCTCCCAGTGATCTACAGACCTCATTGTCCCACAACACCCCAGGGTCATGGCAAGCCCCATGTTGGATTCAAGGCATTGTAACGCTAATAACGCAAAATCTTCAAGTCCAGCAGCCAAGCCACCACCGCTATCAGCCACAAGCCGTCCAATGAAGAAACGCCCAGCACGATTCGGGTCGGTCAAGGAAAGTTGCATGGAAAAAATGTACGTGTGAATCGGCGGCTTCAGGGGGCTCGGGGACATAGATGACGGGATGGAGTTGGCGCATGACAGTATAAAATTTGATACGTGTGATGCCTAATAAGTTGCACGTTGAAACGTTCCCATCCGTATTGAAAGGTCATGGCTACGAGGATCTGGAAAGTAATAGGCCAATGATCCTCGGGGATATTGAGGAGGATACGTGAATAGAATACATCGAGATCATGCATGGGGTTTCGTGAACCGGTAATGCGCGAATATTCGAGGAGTGCAAGGATTTCGCCAAGGCGCTGATCCGGGTCGCGAGTTTCGGGGTCCTCAATGTATCTGAGGAGGGTGTCAGCGAGCACAAACAATCCAGACGTCTTTTCAATTATTGCAACGGCAAAGAACCATCAGCCCTTTCGCCGACGTATTCTCCGTACCGCTCGTGTATCTCCTTGAGTCGCCCACGGATAAAATTCGCTGTGTCACCCCTAGATTCCTCTGAGTCAATCGGTAGAAAATTTCTCCAGCATTGAATTGCGTAGTCGGGACGAGCAAAGATCCGCTTGAGGTGCGACTACGGTTGGCTATATATCATCCAAATGATTGGGAGGCGGGTGTTGGAGCGGAGGAGACCACTGATCAGTTCAATGATCTCTAGCTGGTTGTCTTCATTATCACATTCATCCAACCCATCTAGGACAATAAGGTGTTTCTGTTCATGCAACAATAACGAGAGGGGTTCGACGATTAGCTTCCTGATCTGGATTCGGGGTGTTTTCGTCAGGAGATCAGGCTCGGCAGCAAGCTTTGCACCGATGAGGGCTCGATAACCAGGGAAGCGAACAGCAAGCTGGTACGCAAGGGTGACGAAGATTTTAATATAGTTGTTTCGCTGGTTGGGCCTGGAAAAGAAGTAGACAGCGCCAAGTATGCCGTGCTCGAAAGCATACTCGGCGACAGTCTGAGCCACGGCAGATTTGCCAACACCAGCGGGCCCATTCAGCCACAGAAATTCCCATTCGCAATTTTTATTGAAGAACTAGGTCTTAATTTCATTTATGAGCCTGATGCGAGTGCCGGGGTAGCATGAGGGTTGTGGCCATCGAGCAGCCGAGTCATTTCCTCACGGAGGATTTCAAGTACTACCATCAGGTAAGCATTGAGTCCATGGACCGTTTTGAGAGCATAGCCCACGCACCAGTCTTCCCGTAAATAACAGCATTCTTTATATGTGTAGAGTTGTCGATCATAGTCGGTTGATTGATCACAGTATTGGCAGCATTCGTGAAAATACCAGCACTTGACTTCATAACAGTCTTTGATAGTTCCAGGTGACTATCCGCACGGGGTTTTGTGGCCTCTGAGAGGCAATCAGCGTCACGAAATGACGGGGATGGTTGGTCCCGCGAAGGTTGTCCCGTACGGGCGCTGTGCTGGATGCCCTTTGACTTTGTTTTTTGTTTGTCTCTTGAATAGATGCTTTATCCCCACACGGAAAGATTGATTGTCCTTGGAACTTGCTTGGAGATCGGAACCTTCAACTGGCCTATCGGTAGGCTCGTCGACACCAAGGAAGCCTATCAGATATTCACTGGTGGAACAGATGTCAACCCAATATGATAACGTACCAGGTCCTGGGGACGCTCCCCATAGGATACAACACTCTTCGCAAGCTAGAGCAACAAACACAAGAGTCCGACAGGGCAAATTCATGTTATATGTTGCAGTACGCCAAATCGGAGATTACTCAGCATGGGGACCAACTCTGGAACCGTCGTGTTCCAACTGATGGACGATATAGTTAGTGTAGCGTACAAATCAATGATCAAAACTGGCAAGACTCTTGTCGGTGGATCCTTGTTTAATCAGGTTGCAGGCGACAAATAATACCACGCCACTTCGAGTTGTGGTGAGATATATAGCGCGCAATGTCCTGGAAACGATGAAGTGTATCTGAGCTGATTGCAGTTTCGTTTCAGTCACCAGTGACACTGGTTGTCACGGCTCGGTCCGGTCAGTGCTATTTTTAGCTATCTCACCCGCACCGCAGCGAGCTCCAAGTTGTGATGTTGGAGTAGCAACGAGTGATTCTTGAATGTTTTCCTAATCCCACCACGTACACGAATAACGCAACGTCGACACAAGCGCTGGACTCGCAACACCAGGCCCTCTTAGAGGCTCCAGAGCCGTCCTCAACATACCCACCCAGCACTGACGCCATGCGAATGTCATCCTCGTCTTACCGCGACCGAATAAAAATGCATTATCGCCGATTCACACCTTCGTACACGTGGGCATTTCTCTCAAGGCAACCAGCATACAGGTTGGTCCTCTATGCTGCTATCGTCTTTCTGGGTCTTTGGGTCCTTTTGCACTCTATCGGCATTTCACTCTCTGGCCTGGATCTATCATCATCTTGGCCGCATATTGGAAAGCCACAGTATCCTGTACATTACTCCCCCATTGTTAATGTGCCAGATCACATCTGGGAAAACCGCGCAGAAAAGGTGAGGTATGCATTCTTGCATGCATACGGAGCGTATGACGAGTATGCGGCACCGTATGATGAGGTTTTGCCGGTGTCTGGTGGGAAGGTTAACAAGTGGGCTTTCTTATTGTTGCTGAGTTTGGAGGGAGTTACTGAGAATGTTACGCAGTTTCAACGGATGGGGGGTATCAGCATTCGATTCGTTGGACACGATGCTAATTATGGGACTCGAGAAAGAGTATCAGAAAGGGCTGGGCGTGGTTAGGCAGGCCAACTTTTCTGTGGTACAGGTACCTCTCTTTCCGATTTCTACCTTCGGCCCAAGCTTCTGACGCTCAGACTAGTCAGCGGACGGTTGTGCCCCATTCTTTGAGACCATCATTCGCTACCTCGGAGGACTTTTATCCGCATATGCACTTTCACCAGAGGACACAATCCTTCTACAACGTGCAATAGAACTTGTGGACAAGCTGGACCCCGTATTCAACAGTACCAGTGGGCTGGCTTATTACAGTGTCAATCCAACAACGTGAGGCCTCGACTGTGTTGCATACCATCTTCATGGATTTGATAACTGTTACAGTGCAACACATCGAGGTACTGAGAATGGTATCCTGGCAGAAGTTGCGAGCCTCCAATTAGAGTATACCTATCTCGCCAAGTTGACAGGGAGACGGGAGCACTTCAATCGAGTACGTGCGCACGGTCCCTGGGGAGAAATCGTTAATAGGCGTGCTTTAGGCCAATACGGTCATGAAAGTCCTTTCGCAGGCCAATTTGAGTGATACTGGAGGAATGTTACCCGTTAGATGGGACCTTGATGCCGCACGCCCGACTGATAGTATGTCCTGTGATACGTGCCAAATCGCTTCTACTGACCATGGCTTTCAGCACATCTGTCTGTTGGGGCTCAAGCCGATAGTGCGCACGAATATCTACTCAAGCTTTATCTCTTGACTGCAAGGACCGACAGGACAAGTTTAGAAATGTGTATGTACCTTTTCACACACATTACTTATCACTCCCGAGTTAGACTCGCCTTCAGATATCCGGGCAACAACACATATAATCACCAATCTCTTATACCTATCCCCGACCCGGCATCTCCTCTACGTCACTGATACAAGATCATCTACCTTCGACCGACGCGGCGTGCCGACACACCTTTTCGAACATTTATCTTGTTTTCTTCCCGGTCTCCTCGCCCTTGGCGCTCGTACACTTCCCCTCGATAATCTCGCAGACCTAGGTATCGATCTCACTAAGCTCGGCCCAGAATCAACCTTTGGCCATGCTGCAAGAGCGTACAGGCTCCTCAGCTCATACAACCTCAAGGACCTCCACCTGTGGGCAGCGAAAGGACTGGCGCAGACATGTTGGCTCACGTATGCCGACCAGCCAACTGGGCTGGGTCCAGACGAAGTTATCATGTATTCAATACCGAAGGAACCTCAATCCGAGATACGGGACGGGGATCGATATTGGCCAGATACGGATGGTTACCTGTGGATTGATGCAATCGATGCGTGGAAGAGGAGTGGAAGTCGGGGAGAGGTGCCTGGGTTGAAGGAGAAGTCCCCCGTAATTTATTCCGAGAAACAGAGGTTGAGTGGGAAAGCCCGCGGGAGGGATTATGTTGTGAAGAAATCGGGGTATCTTCTGAGGCCTGAAGTGAGTTTTGTACTTGTTCTCTTGTCATGACACTTGACAGATGGAGCTGATGGTGCTGGATGAACTTTGCAGACCGTGGAGTCTTTCTTTCTGTTATGGAAGATCACAGGGGATTGGAAGTGGAGAGCGAGAGGATGGGCGATATTCGAAGCTATACAGAAAGAGACAAAGACAAAGGCTGGGTATGCGAGTCTGAGGTCTGTTGAGCTGTCACCTGGGCGAAAGGAGGATAGCATGCCGAGGTGCGTCGTGACTGTCAACAAGCGAGAGGATCACTCATCGATATGCCCTTATTCAGTTATTTCTTAGCAGAGACGTGAGTGGGATCTTTCGTGTCGAAATCGCGGACAGCTGACTGGTTGCGTGGTTTGCTAGGCTAAAGTATCTATATCTAATGTTCAAGGAGGAGGAGCTGATACCTTTGGATCAGTGGGTTTTCAATACAGAAGCGCACCCACTTCCTGTATTTAATTGGACAAGAGAGGAGCGGGAAAAGTTTGGGATATGATATGATAGATTAGATGACATTTGCATCAACTTGATTTTTCTCGAGGGACATCACGAAACGGAACGGCCGGAGCTGCCGGACCGTGCCACGGGAAGAGGTGATTACCGGAAAAAGGAGGGTGTGCACCACTGAGCGTTGCGGAGTTCCATGGCAGTGGGCCGGTGGCTGAGCAAAACTCTCTTGAATGGATTCCGAGCTGGTAATCCTTTTAAAAGCCCCTTGTCCACGCTCGTGCTCCGTCCCGTAACCCTTCCCTTTTCTCTCCCTGCGTCTCCCTCGTCCCTCTCCCATTTGCGCTGTCGATTCAGGCATCCCTTCAGTTCAACAGCTTCAAATATGGTTGGTACGCTTAAACAGGGAGAGTTTGTTGGCTCACTCGATTGTGGAACTACGTGCGTTTCTGCTGTTACGACTTGGAGAGTGTTTGCTCACCAATGACGGCGTGTAGGTCGGTACGG
>QFDT01002888.1:0-37087 GCA_003315915.1 Macrolepiota dolichaula | reverse complement strand
CAAGATATCATCAATGCTTCCCTCTGTAGATTGACTCGACTCTGGAGTCAAGTTAAGGTCCACTATTTAACTCAGAACATGAGACTGGAAAGAAGTCCTGAAAGTATTCAACATGCTCAATGGCTTCTTAATATTGGAGCTGGTATTGGTGTAGATAATCTGGAAACCATCTCAATCCCCCCTGCTATGTGTTCCAACTCCTTGGATAACATGATTAACTTCATATATTCCAACATTGGCCAGATCAACCTGAACCAGAGTTCTGAATACTTTCTAGAGAGAACTATTCTATCTGCTAGAAATGAGGAGGTAGATGATCTCAATGACACTATTCTAAACAAGTTCTCAGGTGATCCACATATCCTTATGGCAGTCAACTCTGTGGATATGGAGAATGAAGCTGTCAATCAACATCAGCCTTATCCAGCTGAATATCTCCAGTCACTCAATGTTAGTGGACTACCACTTTCCAGGTTAATTCTCAAGATTGGGTGTCCTGTAATGCTTCTCAGAAACTTGGATCCAGCAAAAGGACTTTGCAATGGAACCAGGATGATTGTCTTGGAAGTCAGAAGAAAGGTGTTGGTGTGTGCTATTATCAGTAGGGATAGGAAGTTTGCAGGGAAAGTAGTAATGATTCCAAGAATTGTTCTACAGCCATCTTCTGAACAGCTTCCTATCCCACTCAAACGACGTCAATTCCCTGTTCGACTTGCCTTTGCTATGACTATCAACAAGTCTCAAGGCCAGTCAGTAAACTATGTGGGGGTTAACCTGGAGACTTCAGTGTTTTCTCATGGTCAATTGTATGTAGCATTCTCAAGGTGTACATCTAAGGAGAGAATTAGGGTTTTATTGCCAAGGGAGGTTAGAAACTATAGGACACCTAATGTAGTATACAAGGAGATATTTGCACAAGTCACATTGTAAAATAGTATATATTCTATCTATTTATTGAGAATTAGTCTATCTATTTATTGAGAATTAGACTATCCCACTCATTGGGAATTAGATTGTCACACTCCCCGTGCCGTAGGCACGGGTACCGCCTAGTATACATTAAACAAGGTCTGAGTAAGTATGGATGTATGGGTGAAACATTACAAAGAGAACAGTGTCTGAGGGAGTAGGAGTGATGATAAGAATAGTGGATAATAATGTACACAAAAGCTTCAAGGATATAACAACTAGAATAAATATAGTGTCTAGCTATAAAGTTGACTAGAGAAGTTGGTTATTAGCACCCTTGACTGGAAAAGTGTACAGTCTTAATTATGTACTGGCTTGGTAGTATGAATGAAACTTAATAAAATCACTAAAGTTGTACTGGGTTACTAGATTCACCAATTGTTGAAAGCAAAGTGTACACATGGTAGTGTATGATAGATAAACTGTTATGGTCTCGATGATGAACCCCTTACACTGGCTCTACAAGTGGCGCCTCGAACTACTTGACATTCCGGACTATGAAGAAGTACCGGGCTGATCTACCTCTCCACACGGAACCCCTCCGCCCCCTCGGTATGAGTCCCAGTACCTCAACCACCACCTTTGCCAGGTATGGAATAATTCACCGTTCATCCATATCTATCGGCACGGACTCTACGAGACTACGATTGCTTGGCCCGCACTCACCGGATCTGACAACTACAGATGGAGGCAGATTGTTGGAGATACATCCTTCACCCATCTGTACCTGATGGGCTGACCCTACAACCTCCGTTGGACCAACTCCCCTGTTGATCTTAGTATCAGCCACTTCTCCACCTCATCATCGCCTTTGGATCAAGAGAACTCCGACAGTACAGATTCTGTAGATCCGTCATCTTCCATTTCACAGCGAGCTTCCATTCCCAGAACACCATCTCGTTCCGACGTCCCTTCCAATCCCGTTAGCAGTGTCTCTTCCTAATTAGCAATGGATGAAATAGTAAAGACAGAAGTATCTCGAATTGTATAAATAATGGACTATTCCATAGTTGAAGCTTCAGCTTCAACCTTTCATTTACCTTGTTCACTTCCCTCCTTTCTACACTTGTCCTATCTCTCTCTTTCTCTTGAATACAACTCTATTGTTGCATTCTCCTGAGTGAACTTAGTGTTCTCCTGTCTGTCAACAGCAGGAGATATCAGTCTCTGTTCAGTACTCCAGGACAACCAAGTGTTGTCAGCCGAAGGTGATCGTTGAAGTGATCCTTCAGTGTTGACTAGCCTAGCGGCCATCCTTGTGGTGCCCTCTAGGTGAACCATAACATAAACCACTTGCCTTGCTAATAGAGTTGCTGGTGAAAGCTTGAAACTAAGAGTTGTGCTTGTGAGAGCAAGTTAAGAGAGCAGAGAAAGTTATCATAATTGGACATACAGTGGTGTCCAAAAATATTGCACATGCACGTGACACATTGATCACATTGTTCTGATATCCCCCAGACAGTCACTAATGTAAAATAACTTAGTGTACTGTGTTTGTAAGGATGTAGGTAATAATAATATGAATATTACACCAACATACATGCAGCCAAAAGCATAAGAAAGTCATATTAGTGTGGTAGGACCTGTGCAATTCTTTTGAGCACAGCAACTAGCTTATCTCGTGACGTATATATACACAATAAGAGTGCAGATATTCCCCAATTCTCACTCAATTCTATTTATCTATACTATGGTCTATACTTCTCCCTCAAAAGTCTCTTGGATTGTCAAGCTCCATTCCCTCAAAATGTCTCACAAAAATATTGGTACCAGGATTGGCATCCATTGCACCACTGTTGCTCATATTCTCAAGAAATATGAGAAAAATCAAAATCCCTACTTTGTCAGACCCAAATCAGGACACCCTCAAAAGCTGGATAACTGTGATGTTTGAGCTGGAGCCTGTTTGCTTGCTCGAACTGAGGTTTCTAATGCCACAGAGCTTGCCAAAGTGGCATTTCCTGATGTCTCTTGACAAACCGTTGCATGTGCCCTGAAGGAACATGGGTTGATTTGTTGTGTTCGTAGATCTCGGCCCTATATTTCCCCAGCCAATCAAAAAAAGTGTCTGCTTTGGACACTCCAGCATTGTGATTGGACTGTTGATGATTGGAAGAGGGTCATTTTTTCAGATGAATCAAAATTCCTCTTATTCAAGTCTGATGGCTGTCAATATGCTTGGATGAAGCCTGGACAGGCTCTAGACCCTCAATTTACGAAGAAAAACATCAAACATGGCACGGGAAATGCAATGGTATGGGGGTGCATCACGGGATCAGGGGTGGGGAGACTTCATCTTATCGAAGGAATCATGTGTGGGCCAGACTACGTCAATATCCTGCAGGAGTCTTATCTTGGAACCCTGAAGGATTGTAAAATGAGGGTTTCAGGTCCCAGTGCCCCGATTTTCCAGCAGAATAATGATCCAAAGCACCAGTGCAAGGTTGCTGAGGCATTTTTCACGAAAAAGCGGATCCCTCATTTGGATTGGCCACCCTCTAGCCCTGATATAAACATCATTGAGCATGCATGGGACCAATTGGATCGCTCTGTGTGTGCTCATGAGGTCCTCCCTCACAACAAGCAAGAGCTATGGGTTGCTCTTCAAGAGGAATGGGAGAATATTCCTCAGGACTCATTAGACTATTTATTTGAGAGCATGCCTCATTGTATTCAGGCTGTAATTGAAGCTTGAGGTGGGAACACCAGGTATTAGGTTAATTTACGATGAGTATGTGTCTTTTTCAGTCATAAATCATTCATCTTATCACCATATAGGGCATGTCCAAAAGAAATGCACATCTACTTTATTAATTCACTGTTACTTTAGCTTCGAAACACATAATTCATATATTAAATCACACTATCTTTTATTTCATATTACTACAGTAACCTAATACATGTGTTTTCATGTGGCCAGAGGCCATCCTCGACTTGTAAAGGGGACTTGATTCAGATGTCACGTGTGTGTGCAATACTTTTGGACACCACTGTATCTAAGGCCCTTATATACCATAGAGGGTCTAGGGTACCTACATACTATATACTATGCTGACAAGCACATTGACGGATGCAGATGAATGCAATTGGAGAACTGTCAGCTATTCTATTGAGATAATAATAGATAGCATAATAGAAGCATGCAGGTATCATTCCGCACAGCCTCGTGTGATCAATGCTTCTATTGTCAATGTATGGCAAGAGCAAATGATCCAGTTTGAGCACCCATGATGGCACTTTATCTGTCACGTGATGTGACATGTGACAAGAGCATGACCTAGTGCTAATGCTGCTTTGTCAACACCAATACTAACTGCTAATGTACTCACAAATGAGTAATAAAGGAGAAACAACCAAGTAAAGAGATAGGAGTTTAGTAGTTTGATAGCTAGTGAGATGGTTTCACTAGAAGGATTTTGTATAGCTAGTAAATGTATGTTCACTAACAGGATGGTTGCTAGACAATAACTGACTAGTTTGTTTAATTGGAAGTTGATATTAAAAAACAGCTATATTACAATAGATACCAAGGAAAAGGAGTCATTAGGATGGTTAATAGGCCAGTAGCTGGCTGCACTATGGTCTTACCTTCTTAATCTAGTGAATGGACCAGCTAGTACCCTCTTGATACTAGATGTAATGCAGATACTAGTGATTGTTTTTCAATCAACTCACTAAACCCAATTTATAGGAATTTTCATTAATTCAATATCATATTCTTAGTCTAAGGCCCTTATTGACCAAAGCTAAACCTTAATTCATACTAGACAAATCACTCAATAAATCACTTATTTACAATCTATCACTAGACAAGCTGGCAAGGTTGCTTGCCTAACATACACTTGCCAGTAAGAGGTATTTATACAGTGTAGCTAAATAGCTTACAAATAAAAAAATAGTAAAATCTTGGATTAACAAGACTTTTCTAGCTATCTATTAAAAACAAAGCATATGACAAATACACTGGTAGTGTACAATATGAAAACTACTTGCCTTGCTGTTGATTGAGATGGTTAGACTTGAAAGGTTTAGAGTGTCACAGATTTGGCAGAATACATTGTTTATGTTATATCTTGCCAAATACTAGACTGTTTATCTTGTGCTTAGTACCATTGGAAAGCCCTCATCTATTGCATTCTGATGATACCTGGAATGTTGTGGGGCATACATCCATTCAGGAGCTACACACTGATCATTATTATCTATGTCATATGTTAATTATCTGTGCCATCTGTAGTTTATCTCCTCATCATTCCAGAGGGCTCTGGAATGATCAGTAGGATATGATCTTTATCTGTGATGTCATATGATGTTAGTGTTAACAATCAGTAAGAGTTTTATGCCATTGGCTAGGATATATTAGTTTCTCCATGTAATTAATAAGGACTAGAGTTCCTGGGGTCATCTAGTAGTGTCCTAGGTCCTAGCCCTCTGTGTATATAAACTAGCTGTCTGGCATCTGTAAGATTCAGACTTAACAACTTGTCTACAGCCTAGCCTGTCTTATCCTCTATCTCCTATCTGATATTTTGATCTCTTCACTCCTACTTGCTGCTTATCTAAGACTACTGTCCCCCTGTCTCTATATCCAGCTTAGGTAAGCATGAGGATTTATGATATAGAGTGTGCTTGTGAGAGCAAGTAAGAGGAGCAGATAAAATTATTATAATTGGATTATCTAAGTGTCCTTATATACCATATATAAAGGGCAAAAGATAATTATACATAGTCATACTGTGCTGACTCAGGTCTGTGACTCATCGTTACAATGAGGAAGAAGAGTCAGCTAGTCAATTGAAATCTAATAATAGAATAGCATAATGGAAGCATGCTGCTAAAGAAGCACATAGCTTTGTGGATTATGATCAATAGTCAATGTATAGCCAAATCAATGATCCAATAATCTGAGTGTTCATGATAGCACTTGAGGTGTCATGTGATGTAATGAGAGTATGACTAAGTGCTAATGTTGTTTTGTCAACAATAACCTGGATGAGAGGGTCACTAGGCCAATCAGAAGCCTGTTATATTCTCTCAGAGCTACTGTTGTACATTACTATCTATTATTCCTATTAGCACCCCACTCTTTCTGGACTATTAATCTCTTTGCTACTTCTCTACCTGCAACTCCACTATGCTTACTTACCTGTTATATCATTACTTACTCAACTACTACTACAAACTGTTATGGTTTCACCCACAAGGATGGCTGCCAGGCTAGTCAACACTGAAGGATCACTTCAACAATTACCTTCAGGCTGACAACACTAGTTGTCTTGAGTACTGAATGAAGACTAATAATTTCTGCTATTGACAGACAGAAGTATGCTAAGTTCACTTGAGTGAATACAACAAGATGGTTGTATTAGGAGACAAGTAAGAGAAGACAAGTAGAGGAGAGAATACAAGCAGTTAAGCAAGTAAACAACAAGCAAGATAAACAAAAGGTTGAAGCTGGAGCTTTAACTGCAGAGTAGTCCAGTATTTATACATTTTGGAATACTTCTTTACTTAACTATTTTGTCCATTGCAAACTAAGAGGACATACTGCTAACAGGATCAGAAGGAATATTGGAATGGGATAGCATTCCAGGAATGGAAGTCTGCTGTGAAATGGAAGATAACAGATCTATGGAATCTGCACCATTGGAGTTCTCTTGATCTGAAGGCAATGACAATAGGAAGAAGTGGCTGATATGAAGATTGACAGGGGAGTTGGTCTGGTGGAGGTCATAAGGTTGGCCCAATAGATATGGGTGAGTGAAGGAGGTATCTCTGATGATCTGCCTCTATCTGAGGTTGTTGGATCTGGTGACTGCAAGACAGGTGATGGTGGTGTTGTAAAGTCTGTGCCAGTAGATATGGATGAATGGTGAATGATCCCATACTTGGTGAAGGTGATCATTCAGATACTAGGACTCATACCAAGGGGGTGGAGGTGTTCCATGTGGTGAGGTAGATTGGCCTGGTACTTCTTTGTAGTTAGGAATCTCCAGTAGATTGAGGCACCACTTGTAGAGCCAATGTAATGGATTTGTCATTGAGTGTTGACAAAGCAGCATTAGCGCTAGGTCATGCTCTTGTCACATGTCACATCACATGACAGATAAAGCGCCGTCACAGGCACTCGGACTGGATCATTTGCTCTTGCCATACATTGACAATAGAAGCATTGATCACACAAGGCTGTGCAGAATAATACCTGCATGCTTCCATTATGCTATCTATTAATAGAACAATAGAATAGCTGACAGTTCTCCAATTGCATTCATCTGCATCCATTGATGTGCTTGTCAGCATAGTATGCATAGTACAGTTACCCTGTACCCCCTATGGTATATAAGGACTACTTAGATAGCCAATTATGTATAACTTTCTCTGCTCTTCACTCGCTCTCACAAACAAACCTCTAAACACCTCAAGCTTTAACACCAGTCTCATATAGCAAGGCAAGTAGTTCCCTTATTGTACACTACCATGCATGCTCGTCATATGCTTTGCTTTCAACATTGAGGCCATAACAACCTGAGTTGATCACTTAGGAAGGTCATAACAAGTATGCATCATAGATAGTTGTATTACACAGAATACCATAAGTCACAACAGTCAATATATTATCATAGGTTTTCATCACTTATAACTGTCCCAAACAAATGTCACCCTAACAATCCAAGAACAGGAAGAAAATAATGTCCGATGTTCAATACCACTATCCATATGTTCCATGCATTGTATGATAACTTGAGTATGCTTGATGTTGAGGATTAACGCCTCCAGCAGTCCAGCTTGAATAGTGTCGTGGCACTTGGGAGTCTTGATAGCCTTGTTGCCCATGACCCGAAAATTGCGGATATGAAGCCCGATTGGGAGGATACTGATGGTGCCCATGACTAGGTGGTGGTTGATACTCTGTCGAGTTACCTAAATATAAATGTTCCTGTTGCTCCTGTTGAGTACTGCTCGATGTGCGATCCGTCCTCTGTAGCCTTGTTCGATGTCTTGGCCTTGGAGCCTCTTCATAAGCTGGGGGTGATGTAGCAGCCGCCTCCCAATCGATTTCGTTGAAATCTCGTGCATATAATGAAGGATCATATTCCAAATCGTTCTATCATTACTGTCAGACGGAAGTTATGAAGGATCTGTGAAGCGGCTGGCTCACCTGGTCGACGCCGCGAAATAGAATGTCCAATAAGACTTGGGTGGCCACATCTAACCCAGTCCCACGAGACGCCGATACGGAGCCAACACTTTGTCCGTAGCCACTCCCGAACGAGGGTTGATGGTGGATGAATGGCTTTGCCTCTTCGTCTTCGACCCTACCCCTATACACCTCCCTCAACAACGGCATCATCTTCTGGTGCAACATAGGGGTAAAAAGCTCTGCATGGAGTGCTGGGTGCTCAAACCTCCTTTCCAGCTTTTGCGTCATCATATCCATGTTAGCAGTGTATGATGCTATTGAGGTAAAACCTTCTTGGCTAGGAATGAAGAACCTAAAATGCCGGAGGTAAACGAAGTGGATATAGACTTTGTACCCTAGTATGATGAGCACAGAAGGGACTACGAGGAGAGTTTCACGAAGTGCAAAGTTGTACTGGAGTCCAATGGCTGGGAAAGTAACTCATTTAGGTCTTGGCATAGCGTTGGGGAAAGTCACTCACTGAGGATCATTAAAAGTTGCATGAAGATGACGCAGGCGAGTAAACGATTGATGACGACGTTCCAAAGGCGCTGCAATAATTCTTAGTACTTTTTGCCAGTTAAATCTAATCGAATACCTACACCACCGGTTTCGACCTGTGTCACAAAGATATACATCAGTTGGTATTTGAAAACCCAGGAAGTTCCCCAGAACACTAATGCGGCGGCTAGAACTATCAGTGGTGCTAGTGGCGCGAAGAGGAGGGCGACGGCAGCACATAACAACTATGTTTTATGAGAACGGGATTTTCCAAGCCACTTGTAGGGGTCAACTCACGAGGTTGGAACTGAACGACGAGTGTGAGTGAAGACAAGGCGCGAAGGCAACGAAAATCAACGCACTAATAGATGGCATATTCAAAATTGGGTGGTTTCGTCCATTCGCGAATGTCGCGAGGTGTCCGTCCAAAGAAGCTGATTGGGGAACACCGGTGAGCTACTACTCAGATATATTTGTTACGTATGCGTACTAGGTCTTGAGAGGAATCCAGATGAGACTAGGAATTTGGGTGAGGTCGATGAGCGTCAGGAGCCCACGAAGGCTGAAAGCACCGTCAGGGATTCATCTGCGTAATAATAGAAGTGTCATACGGAAACCATTTAAGCCAATACCCAGCTTGATTGACATAGGTACGACTGATATTCCGCGGGAGTTCTACCGTTCTTGTGAGATCATACCTAAGGGAAGGAAAAGCGGTGCCTACGATCGAACTTTGAGAAAACTGTTGACAACTTGGTACCTGGTGAACCCAAGACCCCGATGATCCCCAATATCAGATCTAATCCCGTGTCAGCACGAACAATAATAAAACGAGGGAATATCAAT
This sequence comes from Macrolepiota dolichaula, assembly GCA_003315915.1. Taxonomy (NCBI): domain Eukaryota; kingdom Fungi; phylum Basidiomycota; class Agaricomycetes; order Agaricales; family Agaricaceae; genus Macrolepiota; species Macrolepiota dolichaula. Next base: position 27,591 of record QFDT01002888.1, on the reverse strand, counting down.
TCTCTAACTCAGGAGAACAAGGGGGGATTGGTATAAAAAAAACTTACTGAACCCAACCCCGATCAGCGTGAATATCAACAGTTGACTAATGAACGAAAATGCAAAATACCGTGCGATAACAGCACGATCCAGATGCGAGCGTGTGAACGCTCCCATATACTTTGACAGTCGGCGCATGATACGAGGGAGGAAGAACGTGGTTATCCCGGCTGCAAGGGGAGGGAGGGTGGCTGATGCAATAGTGTATGTCCATGTTGACTCTTCCGACCAGGTTTTCAAGAAGGGGAGGTACCCGGTTTGAGTGATCTGAGGTCAGGAATCAGTTTGCTACGTGGTAGCGAATTGTGCGGTGGGGAAGCGTACGACGTCCAGATTGGCGAGAGTTGCCGCAAAGAAAAGAGGCACAAGACTTATGATGCAGATGAGAACCAGCCAGAGGAATCCGAGGATCTTCTTGATTCCTCTCGTGCCTCGCTTTTCGATGATATTGGACCATATCTAGTATGCGAAGTGGGTTAGAACTTGAGTCATTCAGAGTGGGTCATTTTTGCGTACGATATCGCGGGGATTGGGCGCTAGCTCAATGTCGACCCCTCTGGGATGCTTCCCCGACAGCTGCTTGGCTACGACGTGGGCATGGGGAACAGACCCCAAGGAAGCAAAACCATAGTTAGTGGGTTGGTAAGTATCTATGCGAGCGCGGCACTCGTTGATGGCTGCTTCAGTTTTTCGTAGCTTGTTCCTGAGGGGAGCTGAGCGGGTATGTATGAATTCATTCATAAAAGGCGTACGTGTAAAACGTGATGGCATCCACCTTCCGTCCGCCGAAACACCAACAACCTCCGACGCGTATGGTTGGTCGCCTTTTCCCCAGTTTTCCCTTTCTCAAATATTTGACTAGAACACGCTCCAGCTCACGAACCGTATTATTGTGGTATTCAATTAAATCAGGCAACCCGCTTACGTTCCGGCCAATGTGCACTGCAGTGGCAGGGTAAGGCATTTTGACCGAAGCCAAAATGTTGTTGATGCCCTGGTCGGATTGGTATCGTGGGTGGACTTGGGTTATGCATATAGTCCGGGCATAAAAGGAATGAAGGTATTCTGATGAACGGAACCACTGAGTGCGTAGCTCAAGAACTCCCTTCCAATGATGATTAACGAAGAGAATGACCGCGAGAGTGATGAAGTAGGTGAGACCAACATGCGCATAGAGCATGGGTCCCTTCACATCTCGAATACTCAATGCGCTGAGCACGTCCATGTCGTCGGGATGATTGCGAATATTGTAGACATAGTCGATGGGCACGAGTATGACGCAGGTGAATACTGCTATGACAAGGAATAGCCAGCGAAGAAGGCGAACGAAGCGGAGGAAGACAACAGCATCAACACCGATTTTGGAAACGAGTTCTGGATCTTTTGTGCGGAAAAGTGGAGGTATCCAACCAAAGAAGCCACCGGAAATGCGCGGGGGGGCTTTATCACCAACATGATACTTGACTTTTGGTTGGTAGATAATCTAGAGTAGACCTTGAAAACCTATCGGTCGTTCATGAAGTAACGGATGCACACCTTGTTGCTTGGGCGAAGAATCCCAAAAGCAAAAATGACCAGAAACTGTGCTGGGTTGGAGTGGGACAAGCGTTCAAGTGTGGACACTACTTACAGAGAGAACGAGCATCAAGAGCCACTGGAGCCCCACAGCGGTTGGCTCGAGTTTCCTACCAGCGTTGAAGATACTCTCAATGCCATCGAGACTGTTGCGAACCCCAAGCAACATGGGAATGGGAGAAATTCTGAGAACAAGGGTGATGAGCGCCTGCTGCCGTCGTCAATTCATTGTAGTAATTCGTTAAGGCATGGGAAGATGCGATGTCAGAGTGACAGTGAAGGGACATTCAAGTAATAGATTGACAGATTTAGGTTGTCATCGACGCAAAGAAGTGTTTTATTTTGTTTTAACTTGCGCCCGCCGCCTGCCGAGTAGAAATAAATGAGTGTTGGAGTTTAAAGCACGTGTCTTAAATTTACATCAGAGTTGTGAATATGGCGCGCCTCACGTACACTCGTGCCACCATGCCTCACGACTTCAACTCCTTTGGCACTCCCGCATATCCCTCTCCTCCTCACCCTTCCCCTTCCTCAAACCTCAAACAACAGCCAGCCCTATTCAAGCCAAAATTGCCCCGTCCTCCAGTTCATAATCCCTTCGACAAATTCTCTCAAAATGATTTTGATGTATGGATTGGAAGACTTACCGGAGATCTACAGAAGGCACTTGGTTACGAAGAAGTACACCACCCCACCCCGGTGCTCCATTCATCTTCTGCAGCAGGCGAACGTGCAGAGGAATCTGCCCAAACGGAAGAGGAGGACTATTTCGAAGCTGACAGCTATGTAGAAGACTCGTTCGCGGAAGTCAAGGCGCGCCGTGGGTTGGATAAAGGGAAAGCACGCGATCCGAGAGAGGGCCCTGGCCTTGGTCCGAGGTATGGAGGCAAGGAACAACCCATTGAAATTCTCTCGGACGAGGAGGACGGAGAGGTAGAAGAGGATGAAGTTATGGAGTTCGAAGGTTCTGACATAGAGGAAAGGGAGGATGAATACGAAGCTGAAGCAGAGGAGGACAGGGAAGAGGAGGATGAAGCCGAACCTTCAGTCAGGCCTCGGGTCCAGAACCGACGAAAGACTGAGGTTGTTTTGGTTGAAGAAGAAGAGGAGGGAATTGGTCTGGTCAGACAGAGGAGTGAGGAATACGGACAGGATGAAGAAGAGAGTGAAGGTGAAGAGTACGAAGAAGGCGAGGACGACGGGCAGAGTTCAGACGAGGTTATTGAGCTCTTGTCGGACGAAGACGACGCCGGTCCATCCGCAACTAACCAGTGGGAGGAGGAAGAAGGGTTTTTGTCTGACGACGCTGCTGCGGACGCCCGGTCTTCACCGGCTCAGGATGACGAAGATGGGGACATTGAAACACTCAGAGAGGGTGATGGACAAGATATCCAACAGGGTGAGGATATGCAACCGTCCGACGAGGACACCTGTACGTTCTACTGTATTTCGTATGGTATTGTGGTATTATATAATACTGAACGTATGTTTACCCTAGCTTTCCCTCCACACTCAACTACCAGACAAGAACCATCGAACCGCCTCGTCGATATCCGGGATCCCTGGGCTCAAGTCGAAAAGTACGCTGAAGACTACTACGCTGGAGGAGAAGTTGTTCCTGATTCCAGCGGGCGTCTCACTGCCGACCACCTTGGAGCGAATGACGACAGCGGCGGCTTTCTAACTACCGACTTTGCGAGCGCCAGGCCAGAACAAGAAGAGAAAGGGGGTGAACAAGCAGAACAGAAAGACGAGATCAAAGATATGGAGAAGGTCGAAGAGCAGGAAGCTGCGTTGGACGACTTTGACGAGAATGACCACCTTTTCAACAGACTCCGCGCCCAGATGATGCCAGATTCACGGAGTTACCGGCCATACATACCAGTCAACGTGAGGATGACTGGGCATGGAACCAATGATGAACCTATCATGATTGAGTCTGATGACGAGGTCGAGGTTGACTTTTCCCAGGAACACATGGACGAAGAGGACGAGGATGACGAGGGAATGAATGGAAAAGTCCAAATTGATGCCGAAGACGTTGCTACCCAAAACGCGGTTCAAGAGTTTCCCGGAACGGAAGCTCAGCTGGATCACCACGTCGCTGAGGAACCAGGTCACGGAGAGACACAACCAGCTCCCGCCGCCACCGCCATTGAATCTAATTCGGTTACCGAACATCTACGACATGAACCGCGGGTCCCACACGTTCCGATTCTTCCCGCTCAGTCCATCCACCCAGAAGAACTGGGTGAAGCAACGGATGCCGTGATTAATTTGTATGGCAACGTCGAAGGTGTAGTGTCAGTGTCTGATTCTCAAAGCGTAGACAAAGAAAACCATGGAATTGCTGGTTAGTTACCCTTTTCTATCCAATTCAAGTCATTCATATTGCTTCATAGCCGAGAACTTTCTTGGCAGTGACTCTGTACTTCAGGACCAGGCCCGACTTCATGAACATAAGCTACATCTGGATGTTTCAAGCGCGATTCCGGGTATCCGACACGCGGAGGTCAGCCAGATAGACTCGATGGACATGGACACAGGAATATTCGGGTTTGGGGGTGTCGTGACGGAAGTGGAATACGAAAGTCATTATCCCGAAACCGAAGAAAGGCGGTCGATTGCAAGGATAGAGAGCGTGACACCCGAGGAGGTTGAAGAAGAGGACGAGTTGGACGAGTTGGACGAACCTGGAGCATTTCCATTGATGACTAGCGACTTGGAGTACCCTCCCGAAGATGAACTCCTAGAGGAGGAGGCCAAAATGAGGGGTAAGTGTGTTTCCACCCTACATGTGATGCTATGTTCAACGTATCAATGCCAGCAGAACTGGAAAGAGAATTAACACCTAAAGAATTTGTAAAATCAGTAACGAAACAGGAATCCATCATGCCTTCTCAAGCCATAATAGAGGTCGAGGGTGAGCTTGATAGGCTAGTAGAGCCGGATGAAGTGCAAATTTTTGTTGAAACTCCAGAAGGTGAGTATATCTTTTTGTTTATTTCAGCAGAGCCTGACAGGGAAAAATATTTAGATTTCTATGCTGGTACGCCTCCCGAAGAAATATCTATCGATATTGAACTGGCTACACCCATGCTCGAGACCGAGGCTCAGTTTGAGGAAATACCTGCATCGCCCCTAACAGAGACCCAGGTGGAATTGACTCAAGATGACCCAGAGGCCATTCCTGTACCACAAGACAAGGCAAGCTCAGAGCACACCGTGATTGGCCAAGACGAAATTCCCATCGACCTGTCAACCCAAGAAACAACCTCAACTGTTGCCGAATTTGCGGATGTTACTATAACGATTGAAGATACCACGCAACCTCGCAAAGAAGATGTGTCATTGGCGTATTCTGTAGAAGAGCCTCTCACTGATTCAGAATACTGGGCATCAGAGGTAAATATATGCTTACCTTGTGAGCTTGTATTGAACTGACGGGCGTCAGAAGGGCCTAGAACGTGGGGTCAGTATTGGCATTGCGAGTGTGCATTCTGATGAGGTCATACCCCCAACAATCGTCAAGGGTGACGTTGAGGAGGTCATATCAGACCAAGAACAAGGGGAAGCTCCTGTTTCCCACGACTATGGGGCCGCAACTGTGGTGTCCCAGATGGTGGCGGAAATCGACACAGAGTCTGACGTCAAAAGTACGCAATTCAATGACCAGCCTGCACATACCAGGACCGAACAAGATTTCGTTGATTCTGTCTTTGTCGACCTGCCTACACGTCTGACTCCGCCGCCGGGAATTAATCACGAGGACTATTTCGCACAACCTGGTAGTCCAACCATAGAAGCAACTCCGATGAAAGTGGACATTCGGAGTCAGGCAAATATTCCTACGACGCCAAATGGCAGCCTACCTTCTATCATACAGCTTCCCGGTACGCCCCAAAAGGTCCTCAGTCCCGTCAGTACGCCGGGCCCTGGTCCAACCCCAGTTTCTATCGCTGTGGAACCAGCTGTCTTGAAGGCTCTCAGGACAAACCGCGATTTTGTGAAAGTCCTTACTTCACCTCCTGTAGTTCCTCAACAGGTCGAGGAGCCTTTAACTGCAGATGGAGCGATTCTCACGGCTACAGAAAATGACTCTGGCGCTGCTGTTGCTGCCGCTCCTCAGCAGTGGGTCACAGCTCAACCTCCCCTACCCTCTGAGGTGCCAGCTCCTGTGTACTCCCCTTCCGATGCGGGTGATCGATCTCCACTCAATGGTGTGCCAACTTTCCATCCAGTTATCACCACACTCACACAACAACCTACCTTGTTCGAAGATCCCTATCCATACAGTCTTTCGACCCCTGGCCCTCTCAACGAAGGAAGCGAAGAAGATTCAGAAGAGGATACAGAGCAAGACAATTCCATGTCTACTTCCTCTTCTAACAATTCTACAGAAAAGGAATCGGATGAACCTCTTTTTGAGAATGTGGTGAACGTGGAGCTGGGCTATCCGCCAGCAGTGCCTACGCTAGCAAAGGAATCCAAGACAGATGAGACCGTGGAGAACGCGTTGGAGGTGGAGAAGAGTTTAGTGGAAGTTGAGGCTGAAGCAGATGCGCTCATTGATGAGTTTCTTGTGGATGAGCTGGAGTCTGATACGGACGCAGATGGAGAGGCCGACCCGGAGTTTGTGGATATGGAGTCCAGTGTTAGCGCAAGGGCTAGTGAGGACTGCGCGGCTAAGCCAGTCGAAGAACCCGGAGCTGAAAATAGTGGAGTGACGGTGGTTCAGGAAGTCAAGGAGATACCTTTGAAGGAATCCGAGGAAGTGTCCAAGGAGGATGGGGGAGACGAGCGATCGGAAGAGGAACAGCAGGCAGTATCCTTCAAGGAGACCGATACCGAAAAACTGGTGACCGGGAAGGAAGAGGCAGAGGAACAAGACCCCTTCAAACTGATGGGTAATGATAGTACAGTGGCCCCTGGGGAGGCTTCAGACAAAACGCCGAGCGAGGAATCTCCCAGTGAGGGAAAGGGCGAAGGTGAAAATGGCGCAATCGAGAGTGCGCCACCAGTGTCGTGAGTGATACCTTGTCAAGCCAACGATACATATTCTAACTCGTTTAACAGAGAGCCCAAGAAACTATCTATTACTGTGCCACCCATAATTCCCTACGTAGAGGTTGCACCCGTCACACAACCCCATCCACAGGTGACAAATCACGGCATGGTATCTAGTGTGGGCGTCGTCCCCTATCATGTCGCAGCGGCCGCGTTTCATGAATTATCCAGACCAGCTGTTCATCCGCCATCCGGCCCTCTCTCATTTGATCAGGCCACTTCACCCATTTTTTCTCCACAACAGAAAGAGCGACATGAGAGTATAGGGGCTGCTGAGGCCCTTGAACCCACCGATTCCACTATTCAAGAATCATCCTCGGAAAAAACCTCACAGGATGTGGAGCAGCCGGAGAGTGCGACACCCACTTCCGGAATTAAAGCTGAGGAGTCGCGCAAGGTTCACGTTTCTGTGGAAGACCCTTATAACGCTGATAACGACTCGGATCGCGAGCACGGATCAAACGCATCGAAAAACGGGAAACGGAAGCGAAGTCTTTCCGATGTCTCTGGTAGTGAACTCCCTTCCATTACTTCCAAGTCGAGCAAAGGAAAAGGAAAAGCTATTAGCTCACGCGTATCTGCAAAAGTCTCCCGTCCTCGGAAGGAAGCAAGCAAGAAGAGCGTAACCCGCAGTGTCTTTGGTGGTTCCTTAAACTCGAGGTCGCCTTCTGTGGCGTCTAGCATTCTCAGTGAACCCTCATCCGCGCTAATACCCTCACCAACCCAGTCCAATCTCCCGAGTTCTGAACCTCGACCATTCCTTCACGCACATTCCCGACGCAAGCGAAGTAGTATCCCTACGATTGTACAGGAGCCACTCCACAAACAGCTACACAAGTCAGCCTCGGGGATTTCGTCGCAGAGTGGGATACTTAAGGCTGAGGACGTTCTTACGAAGGCACCCTCAATATCTTCAACGAGTAGCAATTCCCCCGTCACACGTTCTCATTGTCGCTACCATCAGATCACTATTCCCAGTACAGAGAATGGTCCTCGTATCAATTTCCTGGTTCCAGGATGCAGTCTCAATGACGAGGACCTCATAGACGAAGAAGAGATCGTGGACCTTGGAGAAGCTATCGTTGCAGGTGACACGCGCATCGTTGACAATATCGAGACGCTTGACTTTGATCCGTACCTACTGTGGGTTATGCGGCAACTCGTTGGCACCGAAATCTTACGGGAGAATGAGGTCTTCTATCTTCCCGGGCCAGGCGAAGAGATTGTGCGCGTTCCCCCAAAGGTTGAAGAAAAGAAAGGGTCAAAGAGAAGCAAGAAACGTTCCAAGGCCGCAAGTGACAAAACTGTGACTTCACCAAGAGAATCAACCGGCCACTCACCATCTCGTGGTAGTTCTGTTGCGTCATCCTCTGTGTCGGTCGTGCGACAAGTTCTTGGAGGGTCGGATATCGACGAGTTATCTACGGTGACGGAAACCGACGACGAGGCGCGTTTGCGGGCTGGCACGAGTAACGTGACAAACGGGTCACCTCTCAAGAATGAGGCTTCGGCACAATCGCGTAAGCGTGGTCGAGGTCGACGACTTGGGCAAGATGCTGCTGCATATCAACCCTCCACCGAAGAAGGTTCATCTGATCAGTCTGATCATAATTCGAACCACAAACCAAGCCGCCATCGTGGAGTAAAGCGGCCTCGTGCATCCGAAGCTACTGTAATAGAAGGAACAGATAGTCGGAGGATGAAGAAGCCGAAGACCCAAATGAGTCAGACGCAGCCACGGATCCCATCAGAACAGGATCAGCCCCAAATTCTGACCAATCAAATCCAGCCTCGACTTAACCCTAGTCAACCTTTGTTTCAGACTGACACTGTACCGAGGATAGCGGAAGGAGCGCCCGATGCTGTGTAATTCTACTTGTGCAGGGTTCCTGCTTACCTCTTTGGTTTCTCTTGACTATTCCATATCTTATAGTATCACAAATCAAGCAGTAGTATCCGTGATTTGTAAACAATTCGACGAATATTCGAACAAGTTTGCATAAAGTACGAGCGATAAAAATTAGGGTGCGAGAAAACATGGCGAACAAATAAAAATCACATAGTTCATTTCCTGGCAGTTCTCGTTCTCTTGGTCTTGGGTTTCTCTTCTTCATCGTCCTCTTGATCACTTATTGGTTTATTTCTCTTGGTGTTTCCGGGAGCCTTCTTCACCTTGAGCAATTCCTTACGTTTCTTCTCTTCCTCTCGTTCTTGATCATCATCATCGGAGGCAAAAGGATCATTTTTGGCTGTTTTCTTCTTGAGCTTAGGTTTAGGCTTAGCCTTTGTTTGCGTGTCGTCGGGCTCAGTCTTGGTTGCTTGCCCAGCTGCTTGGGCATCATTTGTATGGTTCTCCGCGACAACAGCAGAGCTATCAGTCCTTTGTGCAGGAAGTTCCGCAAAAAAATCATCTTTTAGAGCCTGAAATGCTAGTTTATTGATGAATAGGAGGCAAGGAAATGATATACGCACCTTGATCTCACTGTCGGTAAGAAGTGCAGAGTTTTTCCAAACCTGCACGTGCATGAAAATGTGTCAGTTTTCTGTCAAAAATAACACCAACTCACCGTTGATGGGATCCCACTGGGATGTTTACTATCAATACCTGAAGCGAGGTACAGTGTCAATATGTTTGAGATTGATATTGGTGGGATGAGAAAATATACCGATGGCTGTATAGAGGTTAGATTTGACACCAGAGAGCGTGGCGCCATGATTGCGAAGCAAGACCTTCATCACCTGCGGAATGAAATGTTTCTAGACATCAAGAAACATAAGGGCCAATAGCTAACCTCGATGACGGCTTCTTTATCATACACATCTGGAAGATAAACACAAATAATATGTTGATAATTGGGTGTCTCATGCTCTGGAGAGGTCGAGACTTTGGCAACTGAGGCTGCTGTAGTGGATAAAGGTCCAGATACCAAGGACTCTAAATAAAATAATCAAAACTCAGGCCCTGTTTTCTTGCCTGACTTAGGCTTACCCGCGATCTTAGTCCAGATGAGATCAACCTTGTCAGATGGCGCAAAAATGAGCCTACGGAGGCCAGCCGTGAGTAGCATTCGCGAACGTTTGAAATTTTAACATCTATACCATTTTCCAGAGACGTAGCGATGCTTTATGGCTATCTCTCTCAAGTTATTCGTGGCCTCAGCCTGCGCCTATTGATGGTTGAGTGACGGTTGTACCACATGATGAGCCCTAGATACCTACCTCTTCTCGAAGCTCCTTCTTGCTACGAGCGCCCGTCTTTTTATTGGAACGGATAGGAATGGAAGGGTCCTCCTGCGCTAAAGAGTAAGACTTGCCAAAAATAACGGTTATTAGGCTGAAACTACCTGAATGGCTTTTATTCTCTCGGAGGCTTCTTTTACTATTCCCCATGTCTTATAAGCTCCTGTCCAAGGGAAATCCTGTACAAGACTCACAGATTGCTTCACCTTCTTCACAAGCTCCGGCTTCATTTACATCCTCTTTCGGAATATCGGAACTTTTGGCCCATATCCACTAACAGGTTTAAGCAGTATCATTAAATTGGGACCCTCCTCCCAAACTCCAGCCACTCACAGGTTTCGTCCCATCATTCTGCACCATGGACGGCTTATACTGAAAACCGAGCTACGTCACCAACACCTCATCGCTTAGTAGCTAATATAGTAACATACTTTCGTCAGGAAATCCCGGAGCGACATCTCGGAAGCCTCCGTCCACGCATACTTGTCACCCGCATTCAGAACATCATCGGCCCCAATCACAGCCTTCGACATTGCGCTCGACCCGGTTCGAAATAGATAGTCGTAGGTTATTGGAGTTAAGGAGTTTCAGTGTGAGCCTCTGAGGGTGTTAAACGGTGATAAGATAGTAAACTTAGCAGAATGAAAAGTCTACAGCCTCCAAAGAGCGCTCAGTTTATGATGCAGTGCACCAAAGCGGTGTGCATCAAGAAACACGCGTGCCTTATTGACGCGTTATTTGCATTTATTGCTTCTTGGAGGTCCCACACGTTTCTCCTCGGTCCAAAAATAGACCGGCTCGGCTCGACTACTATCTATGATCGTTAAATGTAAGTATTTGGGGTGGCAAGAAACAGACACTTGTACATGTGCCCGATGCGCAGTAATGATCAATTATCTTGTACGAAAGGATGCTGACCCTTAAACTTGAATTTTTTTTTTTAAAAAAAAGGATGCTGACCCAGCACTATAAAATTTCCCCCCAAAATACACTTCAGTCGATCTAGACAATCGTTATACCTAACGTGTACGAATTCGAAACTTATATTAAGATTCAGCCTTGATATATCGCCCTTCTTTCTTGCCATCCAATCCCGAAATTGTGTCAACATATCTTGACATTTTATCCGCGGTACATTGAAATTTCCCAGGTCCCGAGATACCCTCCAAGATAAGCAAAGGACACTCCCGGCCGCACCTTCATATCAGCCGATGGTCCCGAACATATCATTTGCATGGGCCCGTGCCAGGTGACAACCACCTATGTTCACTCGAGTTGTGTCAAGCTCTTTCAATCAAACCGGGCATGTAGATCCCTCTACTAATCAGCGATTAGCCTCACTCAAAATGAACCGACAGACTGGGGCCTTGACAACACTTAAGCTGGGGCTCCGAGGACATTTCGTGCAACTACATGATCATCATACCGCGTTACCCGACATGCCCAGTTGCAAGGCTGGTGGCCCCACTGCACCTTATTTGTTACTGCAACTTCTTTTTATTTTCGATCAAGCTTGTGATAGCAACAGCAGGAACTACAAGAATAACAGTGTTGTGGGAAAGATGTGTCTCTGGAGAATCGTCGAGGCGCGTCGCCTGCGTGATGGACTCATCTATGTTGAACTTCAAAGGGTATTGAGGCACGTCACTATGTGATGAACAGGACACACACGGCGCTTCGGATTCTCTGGTTCTTTGCATCGTAACCGGACAATGCCCGTCGTGGACTCTATAAATATCGGACCGTGTGACAATGGAATGATAATAATAAAAAAGCTACGACGCAGGATATTCACTTGTGTACAGAATAGTGATTACGATGTAAATATGTTATTTATGGAGTGCAATGGGCATAAACATGCATGCTGATACACAATGACCGGTGGTGAAGTAGAGGGAAGGTGAACTGAATGACGTTTTCTCTGGGTACAAATACCTTTGAGTCACTTGAGTACACTAGGTTAGATTTATTGAACAGAATTCGAGAGGAGTGTACACGAATTGGACGAGATCACTGTCCGCGTTGTTAAGCAAGGGGGTGTGCATGGGGGAGCGTTGACCCTCAACATCACTCTGTGCCACGTCAGGGCCTGGACGCCTTGATGTCATACCTCAAATTAGAGGCGCACCCTGCTTGACCCACTCGCATACTACGATCAGCGAGACAACATTGACGCGAGAGTCATCTACTTGTTGAGGGTCCTATCATGAGTATCATTATCCACGATTCGGATAGCAAGAGGAGATCGATACATAGTAAGGCGTGAGTACACAACATTCCCTTCTACCAACCCAAAATTCTGGCAGATACACTCTGCCCCTACCCAGCCGATATCATTTCATGATCCGGGGGGTTACTAAGGCAGACCACTGGTTCTATATGGGGTACGTACTCTCGTTCGAGATCTTCCCATATGCTATTTCGGCGGTATCTAGAATGTCAGACAGTTATACACCCTTTATAACTCGTGCAACTCGCGTTGATCCCACTACATCGGACAGAACGCATATCTTGGCAGGAACGATGCAAACTGATAATGCGCCTGAAAACTACCAACCTGCTGTAGTACCAGGTTACTTCTTTGGAACACTCGTGGTTTTCTTTTATCGTAAATTATAGCTTAACATCAGCCAGCTTTCACACTATTCACGACGGTAGGGTTGTCGACCGTAACCGTATGTATCAATTTACGGTATCCTTTCCGTGAGGCGAAAAAGTCGACATATTCCATTCCAAAACCAATGGTCTAACATAACTGATAAGTAGATCCGGGGAGAGAATTTGACCCCATAAGGATCCAAGAGCCGACCGAGAAGCGATACCGTTAGGGACCATATATTTCAGCATTGTGCTTGGGATCGGTGACATAGCTATCGTCCGGCATGAGAAACCCGGGGAGATTAATTAGGGTTCCAGACATCAACCCCATATTCACGGCACCAAATACTGAATGTGATCTACTTCGAAAGGCGAAACAACGAATTCTGCGATACTGATATCGTGATTTTGCAAGGGGCGACAGAACGTCAACGAGAGTTGTTTAAAACCAAGGCGTACAAGATACAGTTGAAAGCTTCTAGTTGTTTCCATCGTCTGCACATGACCCACCGGAATAGTCTTGGGAGATTCCAACGATTCCGCGGTCTTCATTTCAGGATTTTAAGGGACTGACAGATGAACCAAGCCAGTTCCCTCCCAGATTTTGAGTCGCCTATGTAGGTGCTCCTTGATCTGGTAGCCTTTCGATTGCGTATCTTCGGTTCACGATGTACATAAGTGGGACACCAGGTATCTGTCGAATGCGTCGTCGAAGTTCGCGATCACACGTTGCAACAATATAACACTTGTGTGAAGACACCCGTTGGACGAGGCAATCATCGGCATAAGTTCCACCGTGCGTACATGTCAAACGTTCAAATCTTGGATCGCGTGCGACGCTGAGTTGTGAGATTATCAATAGGACTCGGGTTTTTCTGCATCTCGAGAGATCTTACCGGAGTGCAACGCGGTACTTTTGTCCAAGTTTTTCGAGCTCAGCTATGACGCAGTCCGTTACGCATGGTATACCTGGCGAGACGAGTCAGAGGTGGGCTGCGGGAGCGGAAGGGGGGACAAACACTTTGCAAAAAGGCAGTCCATCATGCCGCTGACGAGCTCTAGCTTGTTTTGCAAGCTGAAGTTTATAAAATTAGTATCGATGAGGACGCGGTACGGCGGTACGAGGGCGGTGTTATGCGCTAGGAAAAGCGAGGATGCCACTTGTGGTCTGGTAGTGGGTTGTCAGTCCATTATGAGGACATAGGGTTTTCACAACGAGCTCACATCCGGCGAACGGCCTTCTCCTTTGCCTCTTCTTCCTTCTTCGCTTGTTTCGCTTTGGTTTCCTTTCTTCTCGCGTGGCATGAGGAACGTGATACTGATAGGAGAGTTGAAGGTCATGCATACAGGCGAATGTCATTAGGGTTCAGCAGGCGCTTGACTTGAGCAAATTTTCGAGTTTTCTTTGCCTTTCCCTGTCAATAGTTGGAATAAGCATCACTGATAGACGGTTTAATCACACGTACCATAGCGGTGGGGGTGATTCGTACGGTCAAGCACACACAGAGTATGGAAAAGATAATGTATGCTTATGTAAGCGGCGCCTGTAATTTTCAAAGCCGGGGTGATTTCCTATTAGACCTTGAGACAGATTATCATTGTTCTGACTTCTGTCTGTCGCTGATTTACATAGCCCAATTCGGGAACTAAACAATGTAGCAAACCCACCATCTCTTGTAAGGTAAGGACAACTGTGGCTGGTGCATCATGAGAATGCTATGCTACGCCGAGTCACCCTTAGTCACGGTGCCAAAGGATGAAACAGTTCCTAATTGCGAACAAACTTAGAATCCGAACTATGATCTTCTTCCACTAAAACCCATTCAACGGGGACTACGGAAGAAATACCGGTACACAAAATGATAGCGGCCACGAGGTACCATCATCCGTTGAGAGCGGACAGAGTGGATTCAATAGCTGTGGGGATAGGAACCAGTAACTAACCTTCTGCTACTTTACACAGTGCAAGAGGTGATGCCTCGGATGAGATTGGTCCTCCATGGATAACACAAATGATTAAAATGTACGCCTGTGGGTAGCCTGGGAGGATCTTCAAAAAAAATCAGTGTAACCCGAAAATGCGATGGTCGCCTGCGTTTTAGATATGAGTTGTCTGCGGTTGTGGTGCGAAAAAAAAATGGAATGGAAAGAATGAAAGCTCCAACATCAAGTTATGACATACCATGGCACCACGAATGTAAAACACAAATAACAGTCGGCTGGTTTTCAATCAACACCCTTGGAACAACACGCTTAGTGATGTCCAGTGGCGGAGGATATTGCACATGAAGTATGACAGCACAAAACCATCCCTAGCTAAGATATGTATGTTCTGAGGACTAAAGGGTTTTAGAGGGAACCGGCTGACCCGGACAGGTCGCTGATAGATTGAATGAACTTGCGATGCTCGTCGACGGGACACAGCCGCCTCTGTGAACTGGGTCGTGTTGGAGATCCGGTTTGTTAGATCAGTGATGGGACACTAGACTAGTATTTTCTTTTTAGGTGGCTCAACATCTCTCGCCGGATCTCATACTCTGAAACTCCTCAGCTATATAAACATCCCCCTCTTGACTCAATGACTCACCACCAACACTCTCCTTTTCCATCTCGCCTAGCCTCTTCTACCCCTACTCAAAATTATGACAATCCAATCAGAGACAACCATTACCAGTCATGGCGGTTTCTCTTCAGAATCCAGGAAACAGGCTTCTGCCCACGGCGCTGTGCGCAGATTGTCACTATCCCTTCGACCTTTGTCAAAGCACGAAATAACGAATTCGTCCCTCCTCGATAACTTCGTGCGCTCGTTCAAGGAGCTTGAGACCTACAAGTACGTTCACGGTCATTGACCACCCTCTTCGGTGCTCATACAAGTTACAGGCACGGCCGGTCCGTTGTTGTTGACGGCCAGAACCTTTCAATACCCGCAGTCACAGCGGCGGCGAGATATCATGCATCAGTTACTCTCGACCAGTCATCCACTATCAAGGCCAAGGTAGCCGGTAGCCGCCAAGTAATAGCCGACAAGGTGGAATTGGGGACGAGTATCTATGGTGTCTCCACAGGCTTTGGTGGGAGTGCAGATACCCGGACTGACCAACCTATCTTACTCGGCAACGCCCTCCTTCAACATCAGCACGCGGGTGTATTACCTTCATCACAGCAACCCCTCGATGTACTTCCTCTCAGTGATCCTCTTGGTTGTGCGATGCCCGAGTCATGGGTGCGCGGTGCCATTCTTATTCGGATGAATTCTCTTATTCGTGGTCACTCCGGCGTTCGATGGGAACTCATCGAAAAGATGAACGAACTTCTGCAAGCGAATATTACACCACTTGTCCCCTTGCGCGGCAGTATCTCAGCTTCTGGAGGTAAGCGGTCCTGCACCAACCTGAATTGTGTCAATCTCATAACTCCAAACAGACCTATCCCCGTTATCCTATATTGCTGGTACACTAATCGGCAATCCCTCTATTCGTTGCTTTGACGGTGCCCCGGCGTTTGGTGGTCGCAAGATATCTTCATCATGTGAAGCACTCGCCGCCCATGGCATCGAGCCCATTCCTCTCGCTTCTAAGGAACATCTCGGTATCCTCAACGGCACCGCCTTCTCTGCATCCGTCGCCGCTCTTGCTTTGAATGATGCAGTACACATGGCTTTACTCACGCAAGTCTGTACGGCAATGGGTACTGAGGCTCTCGCTGGCACACGCGGTTCCTTCGATCCCTTCATCCATAATGTATGCCGTCCCCACCCAGGACAGGTGAGCCTTGTTTAATTCCGTATTGTCACCGGAAGTCTTATATATAATGATCTAGGTTGAGGCTGCAAAGAATATTTGGGATCTCCTTGACGGAAGCACATTTGCCGAGACACATGAGACTGAGGTGACAATCGACGAAGATGAAGGTACTCTTCGCCAAGATCGCTACCCTTTGCGTACCGCACCCCAATTTATCGGGCCCCAAGTTGAAGACCTGCTGGAGTCATTGAAAACCATCACAATCGAGTGTAACTCGAGTAAGTTCGCTCTCGCTGTTATGCAAGCACTCAACTAACTGTGTATAGCGACCGATAATCCTCTCGTTGATGGCGAGACTGGTACTGTTCATAATGGTGGAAACTTCCAAGCGATGGCCGTCACTAATGCGATGGAGAAAACCAGGCTCAATTTGCACCACATGGGCAAGCTTCTTTTTGCTCAGTGCGCCGAGCTTGTCAATCCCGCAATGAACCGTGGCCTGCCTCCTTCCCTCGCTGCCACCGATCCCTCCCTCAACTATCATTGCAAAGGTATTGATATCGGCACTGCCGCTTACGTCGCTGAACTCGGGTATTTGGCGAATCCCGTTTCTACACACATTCAATCGGCAGAGATGCACAATCAGGCAGTCAAGTGAGCATACCGTTTCTCCCTCAATAGTCCTACATACTGATTCGGGCTTTAGTTCTTTGGCATTGATCTCCGGACGACAAACTATTGCCTCACTAGAGACACTCTCGATCCTCATCTCTTCCTATCTTTACGCACTGTGTCAGGCCATGGACCTTCGCGCGATGCAGTCGGAATTCCTTGAGGGCCTACACGAGATCGTTTCAGAGGAGATGGGGGCGTCGTTTGCCTCCTACCTTCAGGCGGATGAGATGTCCAAGCTCGTCTCCAAGGTCTTCAAGGCAATGCACGATGCTCATGATAACACAAGTACCGTGGATGCCCAGGACCGTATGCACAAGATTGCCGCGTCGAGCACGGGTATACTTCTGGATTACATCACAAGCCCTGCATTTGGCAACTTTGAGGTGGTAGGCTCCGCTCTCAGTGGTATTCCAGGATTCCGGTCTTGTGTCGCTAGCCGAGCCAATGGTCTTCTCGATGTCCTCAGACATGAGTATCTCTCTGGCGAGCGTGGTCCTGCACCAGCGAGCAAGTACCTGAATCGTACCAGGCCTGTATACGAATTTGTGAGGAATGAGCTCGGCATCAGGATGCACGGTTCGGAAAATTACAACAGGTTTTCTAACGGGTTGGGAGTTGAAGATGTTACCGTCGGCCAGAACGTTTCACTAATTCACGAGGCCATTCGCGACGGGAAAATGCAATCGGTTATTGTCAATCTCTTTGCGTGATATCTAGATTCACAATAACCTATCACACTATACCATTACTATTATTATATAATTCCTCCCCTTGTCGTATATTACCCAATGGTTTGCCTAGTCGTCCATTTACCCTCCATAACATTGCATATTTTTCTGATAAGTAGTCATAAGAAATAAAGAAATAATCTCTCTCTTTGAAGTCTTCCTGAATAACCCAATAAGATAAAAATTTTCACGGGTGATTAGAAAGGTAATATTTTGCTATGACCACGGCGTCATGTTAATTGGGCGAGTTTGGCGGTTATCGATGCAAGTGGACTGGTGGATTGGTTGTTTAGATTCTTGGATCTACACGGTAGCACCACTCCGTTCTTTCTCTGCCTGCATTCCAGCCGGCCTTCCTGTCCGAGCCGTCCCTCCTCGGTGAAACTTGGCCCAACATCAGGATGACTTGATCATTTTAGGCTGTGGTCTTGCAGTAGTTACTATATATATGCACGGCGCTCTCCTGGTACCGCCAGACGAGATCAATTCGAGTATCCTGGCCGCCAGTGACTCTGTTCAATGCTCAATGCTGAAACGTTGATACCTCAACGTTCATGCGTTCATGGTTGACAGACTCTCGAACGCTTGATGTTCTTTGATTGATAGAATGATTGATACCGACCTCTGACTGAAAATGAAGTTTCTCTTGTTGCTTTGATCACGGCTCTCCGTTCTTTATGTCTTCGCAATTGGTCCTAGCCTGCGAAGCGAACGACGAATTGTCAGATCTTTTCACGTGATCGTTTCTGACTGTCTGGCAACATAGGTGACACTTCTACTAAACAGCGACCTGAGGATCCAGAAATACAGAGACGGGGTGAGTGGCACGGCTTGCGCGAGTGCTATTATCATTAGCACTTAACATTGATATTAACTCTTTTCTTTGGCAGCAAATGGATTCGAACACCCCGACTGTTATTCCTGGCGGTGACGACGATCAAATTCATCATGATGGTCCTTCCAGCGCCACCAGAGCGCCCAAGCAAGAGGACACAGATGGTCACCCGCAGAACGAAATGCAAGATCTCGAAGTAATCATCGTTGGGGCGGGCTGCTTTGGTCTTTCCACAGCTTATCATTTGTTGACACGTGGCTATACAAATGTAACTGTGCTTGACCGGTCGACCGTTCTGCCCGCCCCCGACGCGTCGAGCAATGACATTAATAGAAGTGGGTACGAAATTTTACAGTGCTGCAGTTTGCAGTTACATATCGACGATCGCAAGCTGCCGTTCAGATTATCCTCATATGAACTGATGACCTCATTACTGACATAACGAACCCCCCTATTTTCCAGTCGTTCGGACGTCATACAGCGATAAATTTTATACCGAACTGGCGCGCGAAGCGATAACAAAATGGAAAGACAGAAAATTCTGGGCTGACACTTATCACGAGTGCGTCTCTCTCCCAAGATCCGAAAGCCCGTCCATTTGTGTACTCACGCCGTAGGCGTTCTCTTGCGAACCCCACCTTATTCACGGTCTGACGGCACGACTTGCGTCGTTTTTTTTTACTTTTGTTCCTGTGCACGCAAGATCCGGTGTGCTAGTTTTGGGCTATGCCAAGGACTCTTCAGGCCGACCTCCAGAAGCCCAACACAAAGGAGATGGAGTGGCCCCAGAGGCCGATTTGACGTATACAGACCAATCGTTATTGAACGACGTTGAAATCGGGTGTGAAATTACACCTCTTCCTGACCCTGCATCAATACGTTCAGCGTTACCTGCTGACGTACGTACTGGGGCATTCGGAAGTGATGGTGCATCCCGACTTATGAAGGGGTATATTAATCACGACGGCGGTTGGGCGGATGCTGGCCAAGGCGTCAAAATCCTTCTGTCTGAAGTTAGCAAGCTAGGGGCCAGAATTTACTCGGGAAAGTCCGTCTCCAAAATTCGTCAGGAGAATGGTATCGCAAAGGGCATATCGTGTTCAGATGGCTCCGTTTATGATGCCGACTTGGTAATTATTGCCACCGGATCTTGGACCCCTTCAGCATTCCCGGATTTGAGTCTGAAGGGGAAAGGTCTGGCAACTGGGTGAGTGTTATGGTGGGAGAGTCAAGCTCGTTATAAACTCGTTTTCTAGACAATGCGTTGCAATGATACAACTTACAGAAGAGGAAGCTAAATTATACAAGGATACCCCAGTCATCCTCAACTTTGCAACCGGTTTCTATAGCTTCCCAGTCAGCCAAGTTCCCGTCTTCTGGCGCATGCAGTTCCGACTGAAATTCACATTATTAGCCCACAGCCAAAAACGTTTTCAAGGTAGCAATTCATGGGCCAGGATCGACACATACGACAAATGGCGGTATCTCTACTCCACGAACCATCTTATCTAGCCCTGACAATGGTTGGGCTATACCAAAGGAGTCTCTCCGGGAACTTCGTAGTGGGCTACGCCAAGTGTATCCGGATCTTGCTAACAAACCTTTCATGGGCACTCGCCTCTGCTGGTGGGTTCAATCTCGTCTTGTCACATGATATCCGGTGATTTTTTGGGGGGGTTAACATGAAATCTATTTTTAGGTATCACGATACGCCTGATGGCGATTGGATCATTGGAAGGCACCCCGCAATCCGCAATCTTGTCCTTGCCACCGCTGGGAGCGGCCACGCGTACAAAGTCAGTGATAGTCAGGTTGCTTTTGACTCCTTTTGTCATCTTCGTTCACTGTCAATTCATCTCTCTTAGTTCCTTCCCGTCATTGGCCGCCTAGTCGCGGACCTTATTGAAGATAAATTAGAACCTACTCTTATGGAGAAATTCTCTCTGAACCGACTTCCTCGCCAGCCTGACGCTTCTCGTTCGGGAGACACCATTGAACTCGACTTGAACCAGCTCTGTTCACAAACGGATTTTGACGCACCGGGTGGCTTCTGAACGTTATGACAGTCCAATCCTCTCCTATTTCTACTTAGCCATCGATTGTTTATATTTAGAACTTCCTGCGATGGGGTTCGCGTATATATCCCTCATCTTCAATTCTGTGGAAGTATGAGAACCAAACGTAAAAAATCATATTTCTACAGCAATACATCTACAAATAGAAACGGGTCTTCACAAGATACCATTACCCGAACATACAAGAATACGCTTAGCGTTGGAGCTGCGGTCTAAATACTCAATAATCCGAGTTTTCTGTCATTTTTTTTTATGCACGTGAGCCGATGAATTCGCGCCACGAGCGGACTTCCGAAGGTATGTGGCCTTCAGTATATCCCCTCAAACCTCCCTGGGGTATCTTCTTAGCCAAAGCCTCAACGAACAGCTGCGCTGTTTGAGCGTTGTTCAAGAGAGGAAGGCCAAAGTCAACAGCATTTCTAAATGACACAAATATAGTTAGTTCTTCACTAGACATCCACGAGGCACGGGCCGTGCTTACCGTCGAGCAACGTAGTCCTCATCAGTAAAGGTCTGTCCTCGCTGGCGAGCAATGTTGATTACACATTGGATCTCGAACTCGTCAAACACCTCCCGAAGTTTGCGCTTGTCAGCCTTGGGGAAGATGATACGCTTAGCAGTAACGTAAGGAATATTGTTGAGGTATTCCTCTACAATAGGCGAGGAACAGTAGAGCTTGAAACCGAGGCCTTGCAGTTGCTTCGCAATCTTAGCCATTTCAGGTTTAGCGACATCGCCGCCGATCAGAACGCCAGAGTTGGCCTTGGGAACCTTAAAGCCAGTCGTACTGAGGAGGGAAGCCCAGTAGGCCTCGTGGATGTCCTTGCCGAAGGAAGCAACTTCGCCAGTGCTCGCCATTTCTATTAATACCGTGAGTATCAACATAAGCGAAATGGTCACTTTTGACTTACCAACACCGAGGAAAGGGTCAGCACCGCCGAGGCGGGTCCAAGAGAATTGAGCGACCTTGATGGAAGTGTAATCACGCTTCTTGGCCATCAGGTCAACGGGTTCAGGAACCTGGTGACCTGTGATAGCGGCGGTGGCAGTCTCGATGAAGTTGTGGCCGAGGACCTTGGAAACGAAAGGGAACGAGCGGGAGGCACGGAGGTTGCACTCAATAACCTTGAGCTCGGCCTCTTCGCCATCCTGAGCAGGCTTCCTAATGATTTGCATGTTGTAAGGACCGGAGATCTTGAAGGCAGCGGCAACCTTGTCAGCAATGACCTTCAGACGAGCCATGTCGCCCTCGCTGAGCGAGAAGGGAGGCAAGACGAGGGTAGCGTCGCCAGAGTGAACACCAGCGTTCTCAACGTGTTCGGAGACAGCGTGGATGAGGAGCTTGCCCTTGTATGCGACGGCATCGACGTCGATCTCTTGGGCACCGTCAATGAACTTGGTGATAACAACGGGATGCAACGGGGAAACATCAGCAGCCATAGAGAGTTTATCCTCGAGTTCCTCTGCAGCATAGACAACGTTCATGGCAGCACCGGACAAAACATATGAGGGACGGATCAAGACTGGGTAGCTGGATCCACACAAGTCAGTCGATGTGCCATTTTTATAGTGCACCTTACTTACGAAACCTTGTTGGCGAAGGCCTTGGCGGCCTCGACAGAAGTAACTTCGCACCATTCGGGTTGATCGACACCAATGCTATCAAGAACTGAAGAGAATTTATGACGATCCTCGGCCATATCAATCTGTTCAGGATCAGTTCCAAGTACATTGATGCCGGTCTGCTTAAGGCGAAGAGCAATGTTTTGAGGGAGTTGACCTAAGTGATCAATAATTTAGAAATATTGTAGGAATCATTGATAATGGGATCATACCACCAACGCTGACGATAGCACCCTGCGCAGCCTCGAGCTCGTAGATATCCATAACACGTTCATATCCAAGTTCCTCGAAGTAGAGACGGTCAGCCTCGTCGAAGTCAGTTGACACTGTTTCTGGGTTGTAGTTGATCATGATCGTCTTCTTGCCCATGTCCCTGAGCTTCCTAGCACATGTCACGGCGCACCAATCGAATTCAACACTGCTTCCAATACGATAAACACCACTGCCGAGAACCATAGTACCGTTGTCATCGAATTTGACGTCGTGCTCAGATGCATTGTAGGTAGTGTAAAGGTAGTTGGTGTGGGCAGGATATTCAGCGGCGAGTGTGTCGATACGTTTGACGAAAGGCGTGATACCTAGTGCCTTGCGAGCACCACGAACAGCATCCTCAGTAGCATTGACAAGATCGGCAATCTGGATGTCGGCGAAACCCATACGCTTAGCACGGAGCATGAGATCGTGGTCGATGTTCTCAACGGAACCAGCAGCCTTCAAAGCATGATGAGTCTGGACAATATTATCGATTTTGTAAAGGTACCACTAAAGTACAACGATTAGCCGTCAGAAACATACAACCCCACATGACGCACCTTGTCAATCTTTGTCAAATTATGGACCTGGTCAACAGTGTAGTTCCTCTTGTACATGGCATAAGCAATGGCGAATAACCGCATGTCAGTAGGTTTCGAGAGAGCCCTGTCGAGGTCTTCAGGAGCGACGTATGCTTCAAAACCTTTCCAGCGAGGGTCGACTTGACGAATGGCTTTTTGCAAACTCTCCTCAAATGTACGACCAATAGCCATGACTTCCCCAACAGACTTCATCGAGGAACCAACTTCACGATTAACATGCGTCGAGAATTTGGCAAGATCCCATTTGGGAATCTTGGTCACAATGTAATCCAGTGAAGGTTCGAAACATGCCGTGGTAGTTTTAGTGACAGCGTTAGGTAGTTCAGGAAGGGTATGACCGAGGGCGATTTTAGCGGCAGTATAAGCGAGAGGATAACCGGTAGCCTTTGAAGCCAAGGCAGACGAACGACTCAAACTAAGAGAACCACGCTCAACTCAGAATCGAACTACAGAAACGGAAGGAAGAAACGCACCGAGCATTGACTTCGATAACACAATATTCCTTGGATGTGGGATTCAGAGCGTACTGGATATTACATTCACCAACGACACCGAGATGCCTAATAACCTTGAGGGCCGCACTCCGCAACATATGATATTCATCATCCGGAAGAGTTTGGGAGGGGGCCACGACAATCGAATCACCGGTGTGAGTACCAAGAGGATCAAAGTTCTCCATATTGCAGCAGATGATGGTGTTCTAATAAGAGACGGTGTAAATATAGAACGGACGTAAGTTGAATGTCACATACGTCTGCGCCATCTCGAACAACTTCATATTCCAATTCCTTCCAACCCTTCATACTCCGTTCAATGAGCACTTGGGGACTCAAACTAAGACTCTTTGCAGAGAGATCGGAGAGTTCTTCAGCGTTATTAGCAAAACCAGAGCCGAGACCACCAAGAGTGAAAGCTGAGCGTAGAATGACAGGATAACCAATCTGCTCGGCGGCGGCGAGGGCATCCTTAACAGTAGAGACCGCGGTTGATTGAGCAGCGGGAATGTCGATTTCTGTAATATGTTCTATATATAGCGAGCCATCACAAGGTCAATAGGAGAGACGCGAACCTTTCAACGCTTGCACAAAAAGATCACGGTCTTCCGATACTTCAAGGGTGCGAATTGGTGTTCCCAATACTTTAATTCCAAGACGCTCCAAAACACCCATGCGATCGAGCTCAATGCCGACGTTTAGAGCACTCTGTCCACCGAATGTGAGAAGGATACCGTCAGGGCGTTCCTTCTCGAGCACATATGCGACATAGTCAACAGTAATAGGTAAGAAGTAGACTTCTGATGCCAGTTGATGCGACGTCTGCCACGTCGCAATGTTAGGGTTGATGAGAACAGCATCAACACCCTCTTCGTGGAGGGCCTTCAGAGCCTGGGAGCCAGAGTAATCGAATTCTCCTGCTTGTCCAATACTGAGGCCTCCACTGCCCACAACAACGACCTTTTTTACATTGGGGCGGGGTAGCTTGGGAAGGACTTTGGCAGATATTTTCCTAGCGAGTTCGGAGGGAGAACTGAGAACATGTTCGCCGTCCTTGGGTGTATATGAACCCACTGCTGGTGCAGCTACTGCACGAAGAGAAGATGAGGGGGTGAAAGCATAGCGAGCGGTGACAGAGGAGGAATGAAAAGAGCGAGCAGAGGGCCTTGCGATCCCCCTCAACCAGGAGGACCTCAGTCCTGGAAGGCTCATTGGATGGTGATGAGAGGAAAACGATCCGGAGGATTTTATGGGATTTTATGAAGTTTTTCCTGGACAATTGATCCCGTGAAGTAAGCCCCACCAAGACATCTTCCCACGGTTGTTCCTGTCCTCGTGAATGGTACAAAGCTCCTCTTCGTCCGAGACTCCGAGTTGGAAAGTGTGAATTGTATGGACCCGAGCCGACTTGGCCTTGAGTCCAAGGTCTTTCAAACCCCAGACAGCTACGGGCTGTCCATTCGCAACCTGATATCCACCGTCACATGTCTCTTCCAACGTTCTTCGGGACTTGGTCCTTCCTTGCATGGTCTCCCGCTTTCTGATCTCATCCTATGCGGAAAGGGGCTCAAACGCCCTCCTGACTATACTTACCGCCATCCACACGATCCCCTCACGTCGGCCACCTGGGTCTGACCTGTCCTCACCCCGTCCGCTGGCAGCGCAATATGAGCTTCGCTCAATAAATCACGCCATCGCCTCTATTGTACAACAAATACGTATCACACGTTTCTGCGCCACGTTCTATAGAACTGGATCTTGACTGTGGTAGCCTCAAATTCCAGACACTCCCGACGCCTGCAGGGTTAAACCCCGCGTAATGGTATGCTCTGAATGGATTTCTCCTGCTTCTTTGGGATTCGTCATGTGTCAAAACCCAAGTTATGTCAAACTTTTCAACTTAACTGTCAACCCGCCCTCATCAGAACGAAAAATATGCGCCGCGTGGGGAAAGACAAGGCCTTTGGAGATGGCAACGGCTGCGTAGTAGCGGGTCGGACCGTGGAAAACTTGTGTAGGCGAAAACTTAATTACTCTGTTGGTGGTCAATATGTCTTTTGATTTGTTTTTGGTCAAGAGTGACACAGTGACATGTTAGCCGACTGACAGACTACTTCTCGGGGTAGTCTAGCTTTCCCCGGAGGTCAGCCCCGTTGCCCGCTCGATATGAAACAGCATCAGCCCTAGGGAAATGCTTCATGCCTGCCTCGTGGGAGTCTTACTTGGCTCTAATACGACCGATGTGTCTTCGAATCCCAAGTTCTCGAAGACTCTTGATTTGATGCCACACCACCGGCACCCTCCGCCTGTTCCTTGCTTGTTCCTTGCTTGTCCCCAGACCCGGCCCCCCGAAGCATAAATGACCCCCCTTCGCCAATCCCTCCAGGACTGGTGCAGAGCACTATGTATTTGAGACTTCAATCTCAATTCGTGTCACCTTTATCAGCCGATATCATTATCTGTGAATCACTCGAATTTGCAAATTGAATCTGATGAATGATCCATGAAAGAACCGCCACGAGATACCTCCGGTACACTGTTCCCTGGTCTCATTGTAATTTATTCGTCCAGCTTATTTGTGCATTTATACTTCGGGTACTCGAAAGGAGTTGCCTATTACTTGCTTGCTTGAATACTGGCTAAGCGCGCCACCCATCAAAAATGTTTAGAATCGCCTACGATGTAATTGCAATTTAGTGTTAAAGGTGCTCCACTTTATGGGTTGGTGTATATTGAAGGGCAAGCGGGAGCAGCCGCTCCCAGATAGTTCTAAACGCGAGCGTCGCGTGAATGCAAATCCGCCCACGATGGGACGCGAAGAGAAGCATCTTTCTTAATCATCTCCCGAAGCACCTACCATCGCCTTTTACCGCGATCAACTTTGATTCCCTGTATTCCTGGAATAACTCAACATTGTTCTCCTCTATCATTGATAGGATAAATTATTCTGGCAGAGTTGCCAACCCCGACAAGTTGTAATAGTAGATGCGAAAGGGGGTACCATCTATTTATAGTTTTGCTTACGCCCACGGCCTGCTTTCCGTATAAACAAACCCCAACTAGATGGAAGGAGTGCAGCGCATGGCCTCTGCCATGTAGTCCAAGCTGCAAATCTCTCTTAATAACCCTGCCCAACGCGCCTGTGTGATACATCAAGCACGCCAATATAATGCCCAACAAGCATGCCAAGGTAGTGATTACACATGTGCGTCCTTTTAGTTACTGGACAGTGACATGATGTCCCGCGGGCTCGTGTATTTCTTCACTGATGTTCATAGAATTACAATAGCTTCTTTCCCATCTAAATTCACCTCGATTGCCAATGGATCACTCGTCTAATCCACAAATTACAGTAACGCGTCATTCTCATGCGGAGACATGACATTCGCAGAGACTTCGGATGAACATCTCCCTCTCGACCCCTTTCGGCGATATCTCTGAATATCACTGTTCCCTTGACTGGGGCGCCTATGCCACCCCTTGACCGTGTGGGGTTCCATGCTCTCTTCATTGAGGAACAAATATATATCTGCTATCTCTGTTCCAGCCAACCTCACACCTAATCACTCGACCTTCCCCAGTCGTTCATCCTTGGCCGCAACACACACACTATGATGGCTTCTGCTTCCAATCTTAACGACGCAGAGAAGGGTATCCCGGAACAGGAACCGTTCGCGATCCCTGTCGCACTGCCCGCGCAACAATCATCATCCTCATCGTCGGCGTCGTCCGTTACTAATTTGGATTCCACACCGACGTCTGGTTCGCTACATGAACCATCTGAAAGTAAGGAATCACCACGGCCAGCTGATGAAAAAGAGAAGGAGCCTGCCAAAGCTGTTGTTCGCGCGCCTGCACCCACCCCTTCGCCCCAGAAGAAATCGGCGCCGAAGAAGAAACAAGTGAGTCGGTGGATCCGATTCAAGCTATGGTTCAATACCTACAGGTTCGAGACTACGTTTTTTTTAAATCCCTATTGCCTGTGTTCTGATTCACGCTCGCAGAAAGTTCTTCACGTTTGTCATGATAATGAATCTCATCG
>QFDT01002882.1:0-21528 GCA_003315915.1 Macrolepiota dolichaula | reverse complement strand
CTCATCCCGTTGACTCTGGAGCGTGGCCTATAGAAACCTTGAGCGATGGGCAGAGCATAATCAATAGAGTCATCTCACAATCATAGCAGCCTGATCAGCGATCTGTTTGGTCGCCTCGTCGTTCGCGGGGGTACCCTCCAGAGTTGCCTTATTGGCTTGCAGGGTACTGATCTCCGTCTCGAGCTCCTTAACACGCTCCTCCAACTTCTGCTTTTCAGCAGTGAGATTGACGTTTTCGACGCGAGACTTCTCCATCCTCGTCCTGAAGACTTCATTATTCTTCTGGGCAACACCCCTGAAGTTATCAAGCTTGCAAATTTATGAGAATGAAAGTGTGTCGTATGAATTCGAGACCCTTACTCGAGTTGTCGTTTCAGCAATGGTCTGCTTATACTGAGCCTCAGCTGCCTCAAGTTCTGTTTTCTTGGAGTCCAGATCAGTATTTTGAGTTTTGAGGCGGTCAATTTCATCCTTGAGTGCTTGAACCTCCGCTGGGTCAATGCGGTCATACTATATCAAGTCAGCTTTATCTCCCTATGATCCACTCAGGGGTACAAACCTTGGTTAGAAGTTGGGCATTACGCTCTTGCCACTTGCGAGATTCTTCCTCGAGACGTATCAACTGTGCTTTCGTAACCTCTAGCTCTGCTTGTACAACACGAGTCTGTTCTTGAGCGGGTTCTAGTTCCTGCGTAACCTTCTTGAGCTGCGCTTCAAGTTCACGAGACTTCTTGGCATGGTTCTCGCAATCGGCACGAAGCGTTGCGTTGCTTTCCCTAAGAATATTGAGTTGGGTAATCCGCTCAACAAGTTCAGCGTGCTGGGCAGCAGAAGCAGAATTCTCGACTGCTTTCTCGCGTTCCTGATTGTCGTGTCAACAAGCTTCAATTCATACTAGCTTTGACTTACCTCGGATAATGTGGTCTGAGTTTCTTGCAGTGATTTGCTAAGGTGTTCGATTTGGCGTTTGAGTCGAGCGTTCTCATCGCTTGCGAGTTGTAGCTGAAGATCAACAATACCCTTCTCCCTCCGGAGCCAAGAAACGACAGAACGCAGCTCAGCGAGTTTCGTACCCGAGTCTTCACCACCTTCTGTCTCCGTCGTCTGCACTTCTGATGTGGAACCAGCTGCCTGTCTGATACGTGCAGCCTGAGTACTGACAGACTCGAGGTGCTGGTGCAAGACATTGTTCTGTGACGAGAGGTCTTTGCATCTGTGGAACCAGATATTCAGGGCCCATCTTGTTGGGTCTATATGCTAAATCATACCTGTCGTTGAGGTCGCCGATTTCTTTGTCCAATGCCTCCTTCTGCTGTTTCCAGCTGTTCTCCGAGGCCGCGAGCTTGGCCTGGGCAGTCTCAGCCGCGGTTGAGTTGTCGCGAGCAGTGGTTTGAGCCACAGAGAGGTCTTTGCGTAGGGTCTCAATAGTCTTGATGGACTCTGCATGGGCGAGCAACTCATGTGAGTAACGCTCCTCAGCAACCTAACAAACAGTCAACATCACACAATTCCGCCATCAGACCAACTTTGCCATACCTTGGCAAGTTCCTCCTGAGTACGCAAGTCGCGCTCCCATTTGTTCCTATCTTCTTCGGAATGCTTCTCAGAAGTACTCATGTCGACAATCGTATCCTCCAGTGTCTTCTTATCACTAGCCCAAGCAGCACGTTCGGTGTCAAATGCCTTCTGGAGCTCTTGGTGTTTAGCTTTCACTTGCTCGAGCTCTTCCTGGAGAACCTGGAGTTTCTCTTCCAAGGATTTCTTCTCAATCTATAGGGACCTATCTGAGGAAGGGAACGAGATGGGACAAGAGAAGGACTAACTTCGTGTCTTGCGACCTGAGCTTCCGTCGAGGACTTGTACTCATCAAAGGTATTACTGAGGTTGGACAATGCCTCCTCACTCGCTTTCGCAATTTCTTGGTATTGTTGTACATGCTCTTTCGCGTTGGCAAGGTCGACTTCAGTGACCTTGAGAGCAGATCTAACCGAATGAATATCATTTAGTACTGTAAGCCGTTGAAGGCGAGAAATTCATACCTGAGTTCAGCAACTTCTGCCTCTAACTGCTGCTCGCGTGGCAAGCTGTCATCCACTGTGTGTGGTACCGTAACGGTCCCACCGGGAGCACCAGTACGGCGTTCGTACACAGCCAGCTTCTCTTCGTTGCCCTTGAGTCGCTTTGATAAGTCGTCAACCTTCTCCTCGAGGTGTTTCTTGTTCGTCTCCGCTGCCACAAGATTTTCCCTATTACGAGAGTATTCTTCGGCCTGTTCGATACATGAGTATTTCACGGAGGATAATTCAGGAACCAGATGACTTACAACTTTGTCCAGCCGAGCTTGAAGATCTTTGAGGTCAAGTTCCTTTTGCAGCTGTAAGTTCCGCACAGTATCACGCTCTTGAGTAAGCTGAGCCCGAAGATCTTGTGTTTGGCCCTCAAGGAGTTGTAGTTGACTCTCGAGGCGGCGGCGGTCGTTCTCGCCAGACCTTTCGAGATCATTGTGCATCTTCTGTACATTTGCAATAAGATCTGAAAGATGTGAACGGTCCAGTGACAAAGCTCTATTTTCTTCAAGGAGACGGTTTTGAGTACCCTTCGAAATCAGATAAGTCAAGAAAACTTGATACAGATATAAAACAAACAAACCTGCCAGATATCCTTCTCAGCTCGTAGGTTTGCATTCTCGTTTCTGAGTTGCTCGATGCGACCAGTGGCAACCTGAAGGTCCTCTGTGAGACGGTTGCATTCAATGTCAAGGCGTGTCCATTGATCCTGAAGTTGGCCATTGCGCTTGGTGAGACTCTCCACTTCACGGTACCGGAGGTCAAGCTGTTCCTGGTGCATACGACTCCGTTCTGATAAATAAATTGAGCACTGAAACCCCACATAGCATTAGTACGAGCCTCACCAGTCATGAATTGGACCTTCGCTTCAACCTTGGCGAGTGCCGAAGTTGCCGTCGTAGCCTCCCTTTGGGCTTGTACAAGATCCTCTCTCAGCTTAAGCGCATCCAATCCCATTTCCGTCTTGTACGCCTCAAACTGATTCTGTACCTCGACCAACTCTTTAACCAGTTCATCTTGGGTACCATTCTCCACTTGGCGAGCGCTGTCAGGAGGTATGGCGACGACACCAGCCTTCTCAGCACGAGAGGCCATTGCCTTGAGAGCTTCGCGTTCCTTCATATATGCCTGGACAACCTTCTCATGATGTTTCTTCTCCCGCTCAAGGGTCGAAGCGAGTTCCTGAATTGCCTCATGTGCCTCCTTAATGGCCTCCGTCTGTTCACGCTCCATTGCGGCCTTGTACTCCTGTTCCTCGCTCTCCAGCTTGGATCCTAAATCACGTACAACAGATAACAACTTCTGGTTCTGCGTCTGCAACTCTCCGATATTCTTGAAGAGTACGAGACTGCTAGTGATGACCTGATCGACATTGACAGGCTCGACCGTTTGCTCGAGATCCTCGTCGGCGGGGATCGTGGGATCGTCACGGCGCGCAATCTCGCGAAGGAGGTTTTGAACTTGTCGACCAAGATCTTCTAGTTGTTGTTGGAGAAGCTTGTTCTCGGCGGTGACCTTAGTGTGCTTTTGCGAAGCCTCCTGTGCGAGGCTGGCTTGGGCATCACGTTCGGTGATGACCTGCGCGAGTTGCGTAGCCAGGTCTGAGGATTCGGTTTGGAGGCGATAGTACTCGGATCGTTGTTGTGAAAGGATTGGTGCCTGGGATAATATAAGAAAGTTTGAAATGATGCATATATAAACGACGCACGCGCTCTTGAATTTGGGCAAGGACAGACTGCAATGTGCGATCCATGTTATCGTACTCGATAACCTTCTTCGCATAGTCTTCTTGGAGCTTGACATATTCGGTGTAAACCTCTGTGAAGGTTTTCCCACTCTTCTGTGTCCGACTTGCGATAGCGACAGTCGGGCTCAGCCCCAACATGCCGTCGTTGAACGGATCGCCAGGAGTGCCAGGAGTACGGAAAGGCGTTCCAGGTAAGCTGTTTCGACCAGGTAGCGGGAGGTCTCCGCGGCCCATACCCTCGATAACCACCTCCATATTCCTTAGCCGCTTCTCAGCCTCCTCCCTACCTCGCCTCTCCTTCTCAATCTCGTCCTTGAGGGCAATCTCACGTAACTCTGCCTTCTGACCAACGCCGGCCCACTCACTTTCCAAATTTTCCACAATTTCTTTGGCCTGCTTTTCACGTTCCTCCATCAAAGTTACGAGTCGCTTGAGGCCACCTGCCTCAGTCGCGAACTTGGTCTCTTGTTCAGCGAGCTGACCGGTGAGGTCCTGAATCTTGGCTAGAGCTTGTGTGAGCTGATGGGATTGGTTGGAATGAGCAGATTGCAGAGCTTTGAGGGAAGCCTGGGCAGCTTCAGCAGTCTGGGCTTGAGAGTCATGGGCAGCTTGCAGTACAGTGAGTTCGCTGTGTTTTGTGCGGCGATATTTCGTAAACTCTTCGATCTTCACGTTGAGTTCGTCATTATTACGCTTGGCTTCTGATTGGGCAAGTTCGAGTTGTTGGGAGAGTGTATCAATTTTGAACTATCAGGAATTAGGATCTTGCAGCCTATACAAGAACTGAAGCGACATACCTTGCTGGATGTCTCAGCAGAACGCAGGTCTCGAATTTGTGCCTCCAATTTCTGATGTTCTTGTCGTGCCTCCTTGAGACTAGCTCGTAGATTGACAACCTCCTCTGTTCCACGATGATTAACTAGTTAAATACAAGAACTGCGGATGACGCACCAGCTCGTTGAGCACTTTCCTCCTTCAGTCGACTCACCACACCAACTAAATCACGTTTCTCCCGCTCAACATCTTCCATGCGATGTTTCAATGTTTCCGTTTCAGTAGAAGTTTGTGACCGAGAACTCTGTAACTCGGTAATATCGTTTTGAAGTTTAGCCTTAGCCGAAGCTATAGAATAGATCAGGACCGTCGACGGAACGCGACATAGAGAACAAAACGCACCAAGGTCGTCACGTTCTACTTTAACCTTCTTGAGCTCGTCTTGTGCAGCCTCAACTTGGGATTCCATCTCCTTGACTCCCGTCTCCCTGTCCTGTATCGCTTGGTCCAACTCGACATCCTTCTTCTCCACTTCCGCGCGTACATTCTCGAGCTCCTGCTGGGCACTCTCCAACTCCGAGTACTGTCCAAGTAAAAGCCGATATAGCTCAACTATAGCGTCTGGGGAAGGTGAAGTGATACTCGTGTCAGGAAGAAGATTTGAAAGCGTGGCGACGTCTATGTCCTCGGGCATAAATATTGTCAAGGACTCGTCGGACTGCGACAGATTTCCCTGGGCCTTGCGCTTTGCGCGTGTCGCTTTCATCATTGTGACCTGCCCTTTTACCGAGACTTGAGCTCGCTGTGGCAGAAAGCGAGGTCAAGGTCGGGAAGAATACGTTATGCGCGCGCTTGACCCACAATGGTCATGCATTACACGTGCTGGTTATGTCAGCCTGGCATCATACAATCCCAGCCTGATAAGCACCGGCATCCACAAAGCAACATGGGCAAG
The DNA here is from genome assembly GCA_003315915.1 of Macrolepiota dolichaula. NCBI lineage: Eukaryota > Fungi > Basidiomycota > Agaricomycetes > Agaricales > Agaricaceae > Macrolepiota > Macrolepiota dolichaula. The sequence continues at coordinate 15,986 of QFDT01002882.1, read as the reverse complement.
AGTGCAAAGCTACACAAGCGTGTGGTATGAGCGATTCATTGACAAAAAAAACAGTATTCTTACGACTTACTTATCACCGCAGCCGAAAAAAACAAAGTCTTCGACACAACCTTCTCACTCCGCTTCAACATCAGTTCAGACGCAAGTATCGAATGCCCAAAAAAAAGTTGCCCGCAGGAATAAAACCAAAAATTCAAAGAGTGGCACGAACGACGGACCAGTCCTTGGAGACGCGGACTATGTTACTCTCATGATGGGTGGTCGACGAAAAGCTCAAGTAGAGGCTGCAAAACTTCCCCAGGGCGACAATGCTTAAAGAACTAGAGATAACGTCTCTCCAGATGAGATAGCGTCCCAGAGATGTAAGTTCTACTGAGGCCACATCCCTTCCGCCCGTTTGAGCTACTATCCAAAGAACGACTAGCATCGTCCTCAATTTCGGGAAGGCCTATAATTTCTGAGGGGTCTGGACTGCAAATGCCAAAGGATACAGGGATACAAAAAGTATGATACATTCAGTTTAAATAATGAACAAATTCAACGCAACCATAATACACGTCAAATGCAAAGATGAAACGTTCCCAATTTGTCGTGCCTCTCGCTTTCGAGTCTTCTCTTGAGATTTGGTCCTTCTTCACCCTGCTTCACCCTGCTTCTCGGGTTTTCTGTTTTCCGACGGCCCTAAATCCACCATGTCCTTTGTCTCGACTGATGGCGGACGAACGACATCAGAGCCCGGTCGCGCGGGTTCATCAGCCTGAATGAACGAGCTAAGCAATTCAATGTGTCGATCGTCGCTGAACGGATTTGGCATGCAGATCGAGTATCCAGAGAATGTCCCAGAGCCAGTCAAGTCAGCAGGAACATCCGATGGCGCACGCCAATGCCGTACCCGTGATGCCTCCCCATAATTATTGGCGGCCAATGAATTGGGGTCCTTGGGCCGAAGAGACCGGGAAAGTTCAACACTTCCCCCAGCCTGGTTGATAATCTGCTCCCCTGACAGAGCAACCACCATATTCAACATCCCTTCAATATCAAATGATTGTACAGGGTCAACTGAAGGACGACGGTGCACTGACGTGTCCCCAGCATCTGAATGGACAAAAGCGGGATTCAGTCCTCCGCAGCAACCTGATATGACCGTTGCAGCCGTTACTCACTTGAGCCACCGTCATGCGTCCACGAAGTGAAGCTAGGTCTTGTCGCCAAGGGTGTTTCGGCTTCGGTGTCCCTGTCCAATTCTTCCCTCACGTATGGAGGATTGGTTATGCAATCGCCGCTCGAGTTCCCGCCCCGCTCGACCATTGGAGTTTCTTCGAACGGGTTTCGTGCCGCGCCTTCTTTTGGGAGATGTGTATCATGGAGGCGCTCAGAAAAGAAGCTGATAATTGTTCTCCGCCGTTGCCTGCGACGCTTTCGATCCCGAACAACGAATATGGTCATCAAGATGATGATGAGAAGGATTATCCCTCCCCCAACGGAACATCCAATAATCACCTCCCTGTAAAATTTGGTTATAATCAACTACTTGTCCAGATAAGGAGCAGACTAATACGCACTGGGAAATAGGTGCGAGCTCCTGGGGTGTTTCAAGCTCGCCACTTTGTGATGTATTGCTTACAGTAGTGGCAGTAGTAGTACTGGTAGTGGTAATATTTATCGCTGGAGGGCTCCTTGGAAGACAATCCACAGAGCTCGAAGAATCCCCCTCCACTTGGCAACCTTCAGCGAAGTACGCTATATAATTGGCTATGACGTACCGGTCACCAGCCCCGTCGTTTCACGATGTTGCATTCCGTCATCAAACACCAAGAGAATTTGTGTTCCTCGCCGGACAACCATAGTAAATGTTGCAGTTCCGTTTAAACGATTGTCTGAGGTCTGTGGCAAGAGGACAGAATCACCCTCCGGCGCCAAGGCACGTACGGTGGGCGCACTCTGTATGACATTAGTATCATATGTGATAACAACGTCCTCGCATTGCATCGGCTTCGAGGTGAGTTTGAAGTTGTCGTTGCGTGAACGGAAAGAATTTTGAGCTGACGTTGGGAGGCATGAGGTATTTCCCGTTGGAGAAGGTAAAACTCTTGTGAGGTCGGAAACTTGAGCAATAATATTTTCATTCGCATCGTCAAGGGATGCAATGAACTGTTGCCCAGCCGGAAGCGGTAGGAACGTCACAGTGAATCCAGCTGAGTCCAAGGCAGCGTTGGGAATAGGGATGACCACGGGTGACGAGTTAAGGGGAAGGATGTTAAGTAGCATGGGCACTTGCATCTCCACAACATTGCTCGAAAAGCTGATGCTGATGGGTTCACATTGCAAGACTTGAGATATCGTGAAATTCAACCAGGGTTCCCCTTGAACAAGCCCCAGCAGGTAGTGAGATAGCAAAACGAAGATAAAGATAAAGAACATAGCCGGTCAAAAGAGTGTAAGGGACGATACAGACTGTGGGCTGTACGTCGTAGGCCCAGCCTCTGTGATGACGATAGATGGTAGTGGTACTGTATGAGAGTGGGGGCGTGAGGTGGGAAGAACAGACATCCCAGCGACGGTATGATAAGTCGAGTTGCTATCTAGAAGAGGTACGTCCCTGGTATATCCATACGGTCACTCGATGACCTCTGACAAACCAAGTGGGTTGTTTGCGGTATTTACAGTTCACATGTCTTCATCAACCAAGAACACGACAAACTCTGTTGTCAAGGTCATTTCCGACTTAGATTGGATCGGGCCATCAGATCTCGGCTTCCCCATATTACTTATGATCGAATGTCTACTTGCACGTGATCATATATCTTGTTTCTCGACCATGATCCGGACAGCAGTTGCAGCTCGTAGGACCACAGGAAATATTTTCTCTGCGCGCTGTCTCTCGACGACGGGCGCAGTGAGAAACAAGCTACCAACTACAAATTCCCCTATCGTCAATAGACTGAAGTTCATCAACTCAGTCACCGGATCTTCCGCCCAAATACCCACCTACCGTGTGTTGGATGGCGTTGGAAAACCCCTCGAGGGTGCGGAACTTCCAGAGGTGTGTCGTTGAGTGCTCTGAAGCTCTGTTTTTTTTTGTATAACCAGTTTGTAGATTGATAAAGAGTATGCACGTCGTCTTTATGAGAAGATGCAACTCCTTCCTGCTCTAGACAATGTTCTATATAATGTTCAACGGCAAGGGAAGATCTCATTCTATGTGAGCCTACAACAGTGACTGCCAGTAATTGCACTGACATCCAATTACAGATGACTGCTGTATGTTCGCATCCACGTAATGAATCCTCTGGACGCTGACAGGCTTGACAGTATGGAGAAGAAGCGACGATAATTGGTTCAGCAGCTGCGCTGGCATCTGATGACGAGTGAGCACAATATACTGCTGCTGCATATCTCTTTGACTGAATGTCCTACAGGGTCTTAGGTATGTTACTTATACCACCTGTTGTTATTTCCTGACATTTGGCAGGGCAATACCGTGAAATGGGCGTCCTCCTCTGGCGTGGATTCAAAATCGACGACGTCATGGCTCAATGCTTCGGAAATGAGAACGATGGGTCTGGAAAGGGCCGCCAAATGCCTGTTGTACGTCCTTCCCCCATCTTTTGGGATGTGCTCGCACACGTCTAACCCGGACCGGAACTAGCATTTTGGCTCACCGGAACATCACTTCCACACTATCTCCTCACCACTTGCTACACAAATACCCCAGGCTGCTGGTGTAGCATATGCACTCAAGCGGGACCCACAAAGACGCTCGAAGAATATTGCTGCGTGCTTCTTTGGAGAGGGTGCCGCATCAGAAGGAGGTGCGCTTGTCACGGATCTTCTAACTCCGAACCCGACTGATTAATTGTCCTACTATTGCGAAGATTTCCATGCCGGATTAATGCTATCGTCCACGGTACCATCACCTACACTCTACATTTGCCGCAACAATGGTTTTGCAATCAGCACACCTTCCACTGAACAATATTACGGGGATGGTATTGCGGCCCGTGGGCCAGGATATGGCATAGACTCAATACGTGTTGATGGCAATGACATTCTCGCCGTCATCAATGCTGTATCAGAGGCCAGGAAACGATGCTTGGAGCAAGGACGCGCTGTGTTAGTCGAGGCTATGAGCTATCGGTATGCACAAAATCTGTATGCTATCTGACACGCACTGACTTGACCCTCGAACAGCGTTGGCCACCATTCGACTTCGGATGACTCCTTTGCTTACCGTGCTCGCTCAGAGGTGGAAGATCGTAAACGTATTGACAACCCTTTGACACGGTTCCGCCTCTTCATGGAAGCTCAGGGATGGTGGAATGACGAAGCCGAAGCTGAGCTCAAAGCCCGCATACGCGCAGATGTGATGCAGAGTTTTAAACGCGCCGAAGCATTGAAGCGATGTGAATTGGGCGAGTTGTTCACAGATGTTTATGGTGGAGAAGAACCCTGGAATATTGTAAGTCTGCTCGTCCTTCTCGACTACGTCATAAAGTAGGATGAATCATTCTGGTTTATAGAAGGAACAACGGGAGGAACTTGTACACCTTCTTAAGAAGTATGGGCAAGTCTGGGAACCCTGGCGGTCCGAATTGTCCAAGTTCAAGAATAATGGCAAGGATCTACTTGGCAGTCAGTAACTCTGCAATCGGCCAATCTAGCCGTCGTGGTGATCGTCCAACCTTTCATCCTACACTACCATTCCATACCAGATATCCCCTTAAGCCCTTTTGTCTTATTCCACGAGGGTCGTGCTGGCCTGATTAATTATACACATTCTTTGATTCCGTGTATCATAGCACGGTCAACTCTTCGCCCAGTCGATCCCCGGACTTTGAATTATCCCTCAAGTCAGGACCGTATTCGGTGTGGGATTTCCCAGCAAATGACAAGTGGGAGAAATGAAAGAACCATCCGACTGCGGCCCGTTACTTGGATACACGATGTCCGCAAATTGAGGGCAACCAAATCTAAAAATGAGTACGGTTATTATGTTCACATTTTCACTTATTGTCGTCAGGACCCCTCGTCCACGAGGGTATCCAAGAATAACGCCATACTGGATATCCCTAGCCTGCTAGGCAAACGATCCAGCATGACGTTTCTAGCTCGGAGGCTTCGTCAAGAACTAGTAACATTAGGGCCAAATTTTTACATGCAGTAATCCGAAAGGTTGTAGTCAAGCAGTGTTGCATCACACTATGCTCCAAGTTTCGACCCGTGCTTCATCACCGAAGCCGGCGTCTCTGTTTATCCCAGCGTGTATTTCCGTTAGAGCCGTTCTACTCACGAATACATCTTTCACTTATTGTCGTCACCATGCCTGATGATCGGGCGGCAATAAGGGTATAATAAACATGCCGACCTAGACTACAACCCACCAAAGATTAAATCATAATTTACATCACATGTCACCAGAACCCCATGTCTCTTTATCCAAATTACTCTTCAGTGCCCATGCCCGATGAGGTTAGCTAATAGCAGCGGGGTGAGGGTCCCAGCAATAATCAATACAAGTCTTATCCTTGGTTTGAGATCGTGCGTTTCGGATTGGTGTGACACTGGCTGGAGGACTGTCGCGACGTAGAGGAATGTCCCTCCCTGAGTCACAGCGTCAAACCAGGGTAAAGCAGGTAGATAGACATGTGGACGTACAGATATAAGGAGCGCCGAACCAGCTATGTCGGTGTTGTTGGCGACGCCGAGGAAGGAGAGAAAGAAATATGTAGCTATCGCACCCACTGGTGTCGAAGCTGCGAATATAGCTAGATATTTCTTGCACTCTGCACGGGGGAGGTTGGTATTCAAGAGGGACACGGCAAACGCGACTGATGTTGGGGCTAAATTCACCATGGTCAATGATTACTGGCTTCGTCGAAGAGAATGTTTGCATACCCTTGTGGAAAAGTAGTGCCAAGAAGACAATGACGGAAAGGTTATGTGCAGCACTTTCGGACGAGACTTCTTCAATGGCTGATACACCCAGCGCACACCCATCGGCAAGACCATGTAGTATAAGCCCGAAAGTAAACGAAACGGCTTTCTGTTTCGCAGCGGCGACAACTTGTGCTGCTGTTGGTTGACCCTTCGGGACTTCCAAGCTTCGCCTCGAATTACGCCCACGGTCAGACGCACGCCCACTTTGTTCACTGTCAAGCTCGCCTAGTTCGGCATCAAATTCAAGTTGTGTGCTACCGTTTGTGAATGGCGGCCCATCGCCGTGTGCGTGTGCGTGGCTACCTGCGACCAGGTGTTCGACCGCCATCATGAGTAGGAAGCCCAATATGAGATTAATCGCAATATGCAATGAGAGCGCCTCGGAATCTTCGTAGTATTCCACCAGGACTTCTATTCCTCTGCAATTCCAAATCGATAATATTGGGTCGTGTTAGTATGTCGATCCTATATTCTTGTTCAACGAGGTGACATACTCCGGAATTATTACGCCTAATGCTGTCCCGAGAAGAAGACCCGTCGATAGCGCGTTCAATATGTCCAAATATCGCTCTACACATCTCTTGGTTCAACAATTAGATATGATGGTGTCCTGTTACGTACTGGAATATGTTGCAGAGAGTGGAATCATACCGCACGCGAGGGACGAGACGCCCAACGCGCCGGCCATGACGAGGAAAACCAGCGGCATTATGCCCAGGAGACCAGCGCTCGGGATGAGCTTGAAATGGACGATATGAACAGAAGAGGTCAACGTGTAAGCATTCTTCTGATAACTCAATTAATCGGGGTTTTGCACGTGACCTTCCCCCAGTCGCAGCCGTCGCGGTTTCGCGCCACCATCCTGCGTTCACTCCTTCCTTCGTTTCAGCAATATGTCTCTGTGTCCTCCGTATGCGCCTTTCTTTGGCTTTGCAGGCGTTGCCTCGGCGGTGAGTAGACTCTCTTTAGGCGTACAAGTTGACTTTGGGCTGATAATGAACCATACAAATAGATGATCTTCAGCAGTACGTCCCCCCGAAATTGCCCTACTTAACAAGGCTGAGTGTATGCTATTATATCAGCCGTTGGTGCTGCCATTGGCACTTCAAAAGCAGGAATCGGTATCTCAGGATTGGGCACATTCAAGCCTGAACTCATCATGAAGGTATGTAAATGCCTTCACGAATGCTCCTTCCGAGAAACTTACCACATAATGACAGTCTCTCATTCCTGTGGTCATGGCCGGTATCATTGCCGTCTACGGCCTTGTTGTATCAGTCCTAATAGCTGGAGCCCGTGAGCTATCACTGTTCGTCTACCATTGCGGACACTTATTGAAATTGAAATTGTAGTAAAGCCGAACGACTATACCCTTGCTGCCGGATTCGTTCACTTGGGCGCTGGACTTGCGTGCGGATTGACTGGTCTATCAGCTGGGTATGCTATTGGCTACGTCGGAGACTCGGTGAGCAAATTATGTTGTGATTGTATCCACGACATAGCTAAATGCCGTCCCTCTCATTTCATCAGTGCGTCCGCGCTTTCCTGAATGAATCAAAAGTCTTTGTTTCTATGGTTCTCATCCTCATCTTCGCCGAGGTTCTGGGTCTCTATGGGTATGTCGTACGGCACTATTTGACCATGCTACAGGGCTCATTGGACTTGTTCTCGTTGCAGACTTATTGTCGCACTAATCATGAACACAAGCGCTGTAGGATTGACCTGCTGATCGTTGTAATTTTTTGTTAGATACTTCTGCTAATACCATCCTTTCTTTCTGCTTTCATCTTTCTGCTCTTATAACTTATTCAGAATTCTCCTAAGAAGCGTCCCATTACAGCAAGATTTATGTTACACGAGGACATAGGAACAAAACTAAGTGAGAATACGAATACATGCTGTCTACATACTCACCGCCCACGTCGAGGGCGGTCTAAATCACTAGAGGGGCTACGGCTGCGTCGTCGTTTGCGGTCACGAGAGGGTGAGCGTGAACGTGAACGAGACTTGGAGGAGTCCGAGCCTGAATCAGACTCAGAGTCCGAGGACGAAGACGAATCAGTATCAGATTCCGAGGACGAATCTGAATTCGATTCTGAATCTGAGTCCGAGTCAGATGATGAGGATGTTGATCTAGGTAACAAGGAGTCAAAAAATTGAATCGTGCAATGTAAGTTCAGCTGTGGATACCTAGCACGCTTGCGAGATAAGGCCTTTTCCTTCCCTTTCGACTCTTTTGAACGTTCCTTCTCCTTGGCCTCAAGGATTTTGTTCGCAGTGCCACTTCTGTCAAAGAAACTCGACGTTAGTAAGATGGTTAGGAAACTAGAGGAGGCGGTACTTGTTCTTGAATTCCTCGGGAACCTCAACACTCGGTTTGCCGTCAAGTTTGAGCTTGGAAAGCACGCGAGGATTCTCTAGTTGTTGGGTACGAGAAGGACGCGAGATGTATGGTCTTTCATATTTGCATTCGTAGATGAAATGGCCTGCCATCCGTCTTGTCAGCAAGGTTTGTCCATTACAAGGATAAACGAAGCTTACACACCCTTCTGTAGGCATTTTTGACAGGTTGTAGAGGAGCTTGCTTTGGGTTGATTGGTAGACCTTTTATGAGGTGCGTATTTCGACATTCTTGGAAGACAAGTGGAAAGTAAATGGACGTTAAAGCTGAGCCAAAAGCAGAATGTATCCAAGGCGTGGGAATTTTTGCCTATCCGGTCTCGCCAGCCAACCCACTTAAAAACCAAAACCATCATGAGGGCATCTTTATTCCCTAGGCCGGAAGAAACTCTTATCAGTTTCTATTTGACTTGACAGGACCAATGAGGTATACCACCTCTAATGCTGCCCTTTCACTTCAAAAACTCCCCTATGACATGCCCAAAATTTCAACAGAACTTCTTATCTTCTTCGTCGCTTGGTCTTCAACTGTGCATCAGAAGTCTACGCCACTTCGGATATCGCCTCTCTACTCAGTGACCTTAAATTCAGCTCGCTCAAGTAGTCCATGATAACTATTCCGGGATTCCGCGGGTTGTATCGGTGTTCTTCCTTTGCAGCGCATAATACGTTGATATCTGCATCACCGTCTCAACCTTCCGGGAAGGACATATCGCTAGTCGCATTCGGCCCGGTGGTATCATCCGGACTAATAACTCCAACATTACCCAGATTTGCACGGTTTCAGGGATAACACAATTCTATTTTCTTTCGAAGTCATGAATCAAGCTCTCAAGTTTCTCCCATACCTCCAGCGGCCGTTCATGGCTGTTGGGCGCCCGATGGCTACACCAAACATCGAAGTTTCGACGATGCACTACGTATTTACTATTCCTGCGATCGATATCATGAATCAACGGAAGCTGAAATGTGGCAAATAGCGCAAAGAGAACAATGGAAGTGCCTTCTCCCCCTTATCGAAAGTCCGACCCTATCGTTTCCCTTCTCCAGAAGACTATCAAAAGTCATGTGAATAAAGGCGAATGTACTAGTTGGGACTGCGGATGAACACAAGATTATATGATGTACCTGATATATTTACCACAGGTGCCGTATCTAGTATTATATCTTATTCCGCAGTATTTATCGCTTCGGCATCGTCACCTCAATTGTAATCGCAGGTTCAGGAAGATTCAGATTCAAGTCAAACCGTCAGGCGACCTCGAAATGGCCCGAGTGACCGGGACCTTGTATCATGCGAAGGCACCTGTCATTTGGCTACTTAAGCAGTCTCTCGATATATCCTGACGTGAGTGGATCCCCCAGCACTGGTTTCTTGCTATCCCTGCCTGTCCAATTCAATCGCACATTCTGCTCAAAGTTTTTCTGAAGATATGGGAGGTAACGCGTTTCGCTCAATCCTCGGCCCATCTGCCTTCCCTCGGCTGCCTCCGGCCGTCTATTGCGCGCTAAAGGCACGCATACAACCCCTCCTAGAGGAGTTGTATACATATGTGGGTGTCCCTCACGAAGCACCCGAGAAGGAAGACTATGGAGACCTGGATTTTGTGGTGTGTCTTCCGCGACGGCCCATTCCCGACGTGGGTACCCCACGGCAAGGGGATGTATCGATGACGGACGGACAAACTCCAGCTACCGGAGACGCGAACGTTCCACACGATGTTGTCGCTACTGCTATTGGAGCCAGACATTGCAATCCGATGGATGGGAATAGGACATCGAATTTTGCGGTTCCTATTAAGCCAGGCGAGTGGAAGGAGTTTGGATACGAGGTTCAAGAAACAAAGGCCAAGGCAGACGCCGGGGAGGATGGCATATTCTATCAAGTATGTTACTCCAAGAGAATGAGAGATTGGAAAGTCGACACACTAATTGGGACCGATCATTAGATCGACGTGAACGTTTGTGAATCCAAAAGCGAATGGGACCGACGTATTTTCTTCAATTCTTACGGCGATCTGAACATGATAATGGGTCTGATCACAAAAAACGCTGGATTACATTTCAGTGACAAAGGTCTCAAGGTCCCATCCCATTTCCTTGATACGATTCGACGACACTGACATAAGACAGTATCCCGATATACCTCATCCTCCTATCGTACTCTGCGAATCTTTCGACGGCATTCTCAACTTCTTCGGCTGGTCAATGAATGAATGGCGAAAAGGCTTCGAGACACGTATGGCTTGTTATAAATGGGCAACAAGCACAAAATACTTCAATGCATCACAGTTTCGGACTCGCGGTCCGGGTATCAAGACTAGAAAACCTGGCCGGACGATGTATAGCGGCTTTCTTGAGTGGGCTGGTACTCTCTCTCAAGATCATAGCTGTACCGATAACGTCGGCGGAGAAGCAACAATCACAGAAAGACCTGACGCCCGGGAAGATGCTCTGGATTTCTTCGGTCAACGACCCAAACTGGTCGAACGTAGAATGGAGGAACACCGAAAAGAGCTTTTGAAGACCTTCTTTTCCGGGTCGCGTGTTCGCGATTGGACAGAATTAGGTAATTATTGGACAGGTGTGAAAAAGATAATGGATGGTGTGAGGGAGAGGCTTGGCGGGGATACGAATGTTGCAAAGTTCTTGGACGAGGAAGGTGAGGAGCGGTTGAAGGGGATAGTATTGGAGGTTCAGGCTAGTCTGGAGATTTGGCCAATGGCCACAGCAGGAGTTGAAGTAGGCAAGACGAATGGGGAGAAGTTGATATGAAGACCGAGCATCTCAGTATATTCATGTACATTTACGAGGAAAGAATATAAGCGATAGGCTGTTCAAATCAAGGGCATATCGAGGGAACCCCTTGGAATAATGCAAACATAGATCAGTATTTCATGATACTACTACAGGTGCTACCCCCCTGAAGACAGGAGGTCGGTTGGGTTGGTATTTGATATCTTTGATAGTACTGAAACTCTTGTAAATTCATTACGGAGAGGCGTAATCAACCACGATGAGTTCGGCAGGGACGTGCGTCCGTGAATGTGGATACGTTTCTATTACGACCTGTCCAGCGTACGGATTAAAACTGCGAATCCTGTTGCTCCCTTCCAAGTCACTGGATAACTCGTCCATCTCAACAAGAGTGATGCTTGTTGGTAACCGGCCTTTGGTTCCAAAATCTACCCGCATGGCCAAGTGGTAGGGCTGAGGGATTGCATATGATCGCGCGATCCTGAGCCCCGATTGAGTATGAGTTGGTGGAGGGACTTCAACAGTAAGGATGCCGAGAGTAGAACGAGATGATGGAGAGCACTGGGTCAAATGGAATGACTGTAGAGCGCCTTTGACCTCATAGACGGAGTCTTCCCGCATTGGACCTGCCGATGGGTTGAGATCCAGGGTGAGGGAGTGGACATAAACGGTGTCCTCCCCATCTTGTATGCACAAAAGGCCGATGATGACAAGAGTAGAATCTGAACGGGAAAAGAAATGGACATCACTCAACCTCTGAGGAAGCGATCCATAATGTGTTTGTACGAGTGGCTCGTTCGGATTGGGGCTAGACGGTAATTCGAAAATAGCAAAATCAACTTTGCCGAGTTGTACCAAATGTGAAGATGTTATGTACTGTCGAATTCGAACGTCAAACTCTACTCCTCTCTGCATATTGGCACGAGCATGTTCAATTTAGTATCGGTAGTAATGTTTAGTGCAGAGGTATCTCACATAGATTGGGCGGGTGGTAGTCCTTCCCGTGTCAAGGTGGAAGAGTTCGACCGTTGAGGAACTGGCAGCATATCGGAGAAGCGCCGCATAGCCATTGTCAACGGTCAATTCAAACGTCCTTTCGTCGAGGGCCAGTTCTTGCAACGCAATTTCGTGTTCAAGAGTTTTCGTTATTGTGTTCTCCTTGGAGCATTCAAACTTAATGATTTTCCTACAGTTTTCGATGAACCCTCTTGGAAAATAACCACAGGAAGCACTCACAAAGAGTGTTTCCCCTCAGATTCGGGGGATTCTCCCGGTATGACCTGAGGATACACTATGTATAGAGCGCTTTTCACAAGATCGATGTAGGAATGCAATTGTCCGATCAGCGGGAGAAATTCCGTTGATATTTGATATTGCAGTGCGGGGTTCTGGAGATCGCCCCTCGCGTACCAGGAATACGTCACCATTTCTCTACTCCGTTTCGTTTCGACAAGAAATGGGGGCATTATGTCATATAGAGGAGGAGTCAAGAGGTTCCATCTGAGTGAGGGCTTCCTATCCATCTGAGGAGCTGTGGGGCGAATACCTGACCATTTGGCATCCATAATTTCCATGCGGACAAGCAAGATCTCAATATCCTTTGTAGACGTTGTCTCCAGATCCAAACAAGGTAGCGGACACCGCGCTCTCATGAAGGCATTGATCCAAACACTCCGCTCGTTGGATGCCTGGTATATGCGTCGGCAAACCTGGCGGGCCCCAAGTTGAGCAGGTGAGTCTCATAATGAATTCAGCACGCCTACTTTTCTGTAACGAACAATATCGAGGGCTGGGAGATGCCCAAGAATCTCGAGTACCATGTCATCAGCAAATAACGAGAAGTCCAGAGACATGACTCCGGAACTTGAGGAAACAGCAGAGGTGGAAGACGGTAGACGCGATATATGTGTCATGCCATCAAGCGGCGGGACCGAATACTCAGATGCCCATCAATGATCATGACCACTTTAGGCGCGCCTCGTGTATTACTGTTATGACTTGAAGTGCTTCGTCAAAACTCTTGAGCTAGGGCAGACAATAATCAAGTTGGTGCATTTATGGCTATAGATACTGCCATACAATCGAACGTGCTTCATCACCCTCACGCGCCCTTGCTTCCACTGCAAGCATTCCGGACTGGTGATCAAAATGGAACAAATATGCACCCCTACAACCCAACACGATCTCCTCCGGTAACTCTAGTACTGTCAAGCGGATATTTGGTTCCTGATGCACATAATCCGAGTTACCAGTTCGGAGCTTGTCTGTCAAATGAATCCTGACTGCGACGAGGAATAATTGCCGGTAATTTTGATCCACTGGGCCCACAGAGGGTACCAAACGCTCAGGTATTCCTGCTCCCATAACTGTCACCCCCAGGAACGTGTTCGAGGAGAGTGAGCAACGAGACATTACAATCGTCTGAAGCCTACAATGGCGCGTTCCAATATCCATGGCATCGAGTTCCGAAACGATCGGTTTGGGCCCAGGCCCGCTAAGGTCGAAAGTGAAGAGACGAAGCCGTTTGATGACTGGTTTTTCCTTGTCGGGTTCCATAGCCATCAGACCAAACCTCAAGCCGGGCTGAGGAAGGACGATAATGTCATATAGGGGCCCCGGGAATGATATGGTGTGTGATGGGGTTTCGGATAGGATGCATGGTGCCCCCGTCGTTGGGGTGTCAGGGTCCGGTAGTCTAAAGAACGCCATATGCTTGCCGTCTAAAATTTGGATCATATGGGTTCGGGAAACTCTAAGGTAGATGCGCCCAAACACGCAATTTAGATTCTCCTCAAGCTTGAAAACAAAGTCTGCCTAAAAATTCACTTGAGTACAATCAGCATGGGGGAGATACAAGCAACCTACGTGGATTGCTCCAACGATCCATCTGCCCGTCGCAATATGAAAGAGTTGTAGCCTTGTTGGAACCGCCCCATCGATTGCATCTGCTTGGAACAGAATCACATAGCCATTCTCCATCCTGAACTCAGTGTACGTCATAGGCTGCCAGAGCAAAGGTGTGCATCGTTCTGTTGTACAAGTAAATCTGGGACCCGCCCAAGTATGGCGGCGTCTAATTGCCACCATTTCTCTACACACTCCGAGTGAGCGAATATCTAAACTGGAAATGGTTGTTCCACGAACAGTTGGTGAGGATAACCGCTTTTAGCCACTTTGGAGGCCCACGAAATACACATGACATATGCCAAATTTTCGTCCACAATGTCAAAGCAGTGTGCCTGTCCATGAACCAATCTTCTCGGTGTTCGATACTCAAAGACGGGCCTTCGTTGACTCCCAAGATTGTACCAGGTATATCGGGGTCGTCCGCCGCCGTGGACGGTCCCTGTTGTTGCATAAATAACGTAAGGGTTCATAGTGCCCCTGCATTCAACGTCGCTGTCAAATGGTTTGGTGTGCTGGACGACACGAGGCGCAGGGATGTGCTTGCCAGACCAAATTTTATCCATGCGCTCTGCGCGAGCGAGGGCCTTTTCCAAGCCAGCGACTGGTGTATGGAATGGATGGATATCATTTGGTAGTGGGGCATTTGTCCTCCAAAAAACGCGGTCCCAAATAAATCGTTCGTTTGTGACCGCAAAAATGCGTCGACAGACCTCCACCATTGTCAACAATCAGCCCTTTTTTTCGAAATTTAGGGATGAAAATATTGCATACTAGCCGAGAACGCAGAATATCTTGAGCGGGAAGGTACGCAAATATTTCAAGTAATATATCATCCGGAATTGAAGAAAAGTCTAGCATCGTCGTAGTGTAAGTGCTGGCGAGGAGGATGTTGCGTTATTGGTGCCTTGGACTTGCATAATGAATACCATGCTGCGTGGGACCCTGCCAAACAGTATCCAACGGAGCATATCAACGAAGCCTTATCGTTGTTATGAAGGCCCCCAAGTATTTATTATCATGATTTTTAGGGGCGAGGAGGTGAGGCTTTGGCGCAAGGAACGGACGAATCCCGAAGGAGATATGGTTAAAATGCGTTTTTGATTGTGTTATTTTTAGCACACAACTGTGCAATTTTTGATTGATCAGGAAAAATACAAATGATCCTACAAGTAATATAATACACCTTTACATTTGTATAAAAGCTCGTCCGTCGGTCCAAGATACGAATATCAATACCGTCCTTGCACTGTCTCTCTGTCTATGTATGGTGCTCTCCTTCCAAGTCAATGTGGGTGTCTGGGACCTTCAGGAACAGACAGGGTCCAAGGGATGGCGAGTGATATGTTTTCAGACTACTTTAGAGTGAAAGCTGTCCATAACCAAAAGTGTTGAAGTATAGATATATCACACCCTGACAACGTTGCACAGGGAGTTGGTGCTAACGGAGGCAGATGAGAAAGTAAGAATACAAAACAAATGTTCTGACTCACTTCGGTAACACACAACTGGCTTTCACTCCGCTTTCGAAGATTCCAGTCGCTCGCGAAGAGATGCTGGCGATTGATGGTGGGGTGCTGAATGAGAGGAAGACCTCCACGTGTGGAATGCTGCCAATGCGAGAAGGTAGAATCGGAGGAGGGTGATACGTCTGGTGCACAAGAATGTCTGCGAGACGAAGTGTGCAGCGAAGCGGACGCTCCTGATTGTGGTTGCATTAGATAGTATGATATGGTCAAGCATGAGGGTGGCTGTTTAGAGGGGGATATTGCGTTTTGACATTTCTCAGTAGAAGATTCGAGCTTTCATATAGTGGCGATAGATAAGAATAGATCTGCTGAGCAAAGCCTGGGGTTCGTGTGGGTCTTCGAGGAACCTATATATGTGTCGGCTAAAGAGACATGCTTGGTTTGTCGTACATATTTGGTGAATGAGACCTCTTTACTGCCATGTGGACCTTGTCGCAGAGGGGTGGGCTATTGAAGCAG
>QFDT01002870.1:0-14135 GCA_003315915.1 Macrolepiota dolichaula | reverse complement strand
TCGAGCTCAGGCCGGATGGCTACCAGGACTGGCGGTGCGCCACCGACTTTACCCCCTATTGTGATGGATACGGATACGGATGGGATGTGGAGGAGGGATTTACATCGCGAGCCTCGCAACGTCCAAACACAAACACAAACACGACCCCAGGCCTCAACTCATCATCAAGTCCATTCTCATCCTCATTCCACACATACGCAGCATGCTCATTACCACAATCGTCATCATGCTCGCCTCGCCATTGATACAAGTAGATCTGCGTTTGGACACATAGCCACGGATGAGAGGAGAACTGTGCAGATGCATTTACAAATGCAACAGCAGCAACAGCAACAGCAACAGCAACAGCGGCAGAGACCGGGACTGCGCGAAGTACAGGTACCGTCGCCTTCTTTGACTGGGTTCTACGATTGGTTGGAGGGTGCAAGCGCGAATGCCGCCGGTGCCGGTGGAGATGCTGGAAATGCGGGTCTCGGTCCTGGTTCTAGCGGTAGCGAGGTGAGAGCTAGTATTGATGGTATCTTGGGAAGCGCAGCAATGGCACGAGAGCGGGTAGGAACTGGGGAAGAGAGGAGGAGTTTGGAGGATACATTGACTGGTCAGTGCTTTGCTTTTCTTTGGTCCTGGACTGATGGGATATTGGTTGATTGTAGGGTGGTTGAGGAATGATGCGGGGTTGAACTTGGATCTTCCGTTGCGGGGACGGGATGCTATTCGTGAGTTCATACCACTGACCTATGAATACTACATGCTGATGCCTTGTTGGTAAAAAGCTGCTTCCCAAGTGTCGGGGTCTGGAACCAGTACTGTGGCAACAGAACCTACCGAAGAGAATGTTGGGATGGACGTCGACATGGAGTCCGATCCGGAGAGGGAAAGAGAGGTGGAAAGATTACCTTGGACCTTAGGTTCTTCTATCACATCGTCAGCGCCACGGTCGAATCATCGGCCGCCTCCATTGAACTTGAATAGTAGGTTTGCCTTACCTGTGTGTTGTCCTGCTTACTTACCTTGGTGGTTCCTGGTGGTTCAGGTCATGAAACACGACGCCCACAGCGTTCGATGCCAGAAGAATATAGGAGATTGAACTTACTGCGTAAGTATTTACTACTCGATACCGCCACGCCATCGAGAGCTGATTTGATCATGGTGGCGTGCAGACGATACCGACGACGGGTGGAACCCCCTTCATGCACCTGTCCCCTTCCCTTGGCAGGCCGAACCTACCTCTACACGTACCTCAGCCCCATCGCCGCGGTCTGACTTACCATCAGGTTCCGGATTGTTCTCGAGATCACCGATACGACGGACTTCCTTCTCATCAAGCCTTTTCTCACCATCTTCGCCTGGACTTCCTCCACCAACACCTACCTTTGCGCCACTGCCAGGCAGATTATTATCTATGGGTGTTCCAAATTCTCATATTCCTGTGTCCCCACCGCCGAGGGTCAGGCTCCCAAGGTTCGCATCGTCGACGCTTCCTGAAAGTAGTAGGAGTTCGAGAGGGTCCTTACCTCCGAGCTTGGAGCTGGATTTAGGGTTGAATAATTCGGTCTTTGGAGAGGAAGGAGAGAGTACTGGTGGTGCTGATGCCGGTGCCGGTATTGACGTGGCTATGTCGAATAATGACGACAATGAGACGATGCCTACTACGTCCCGGTCTGGCAGTAGACCGTCATACTCACAAAGAGAGCATCTCATGATACTCTTGAATAACCCACCACCGCTACCATCGCCACGGAATTCACCGCCACATACTCACCGAAGTCAAAATCTCGACGTCAATGGACGGCGAAGAGATGACCAGACGGCTGCTGCGTATGGTGTTGGGCTTGGTGGTGGTGAACCCCTTCGTGAACGCGAGACGGAGAGACTACCCCGGTATCATACCACACGCGTCAATGTTGTCGGTTCGAGCAATTCGCTTGTGGCGGAGAACGCGGCAGAGATGGAGAGGAGGTCTGCGAGGGCTGAGTTGGTGAGACGGTTGGGTGCTTCGAGGAGGGTTGCGAGTGGTGAAGAGGCGTTGTTGTCGTCCCCTGAGTCTGGCTCTGGTGGCAATGCTGAGGGCCGAGGGACCGACGCGAATGCTGGTTCTGGGTCCGTGCTTTCGGGACCTGGGGTCAGTGCTTCGAGAGTAGAGAGTGCGGGCACGGCTCCGGCTTGGGAGAGGGTTATACGATTGAGGAGGGAGGCCGAGAGGTTGGGAAGGAGAGAGGGTGGGGATGAGGGTGGGAGGAATCATGGACCCTTGGGTGCTAGGCCACGGGTGCTACCACAGAGCCACATAGGAACACAATCGGGGGTGCAGGCACGCTTTGGCCATTTGCTATCGCGCCCGCATGGACCATCGAGTCGTGGAACTGCTGGTGGTGGTGGAAGAGGGGGTAGTACCACGTCGTATGGGACGTTCGGTGGACTTGGGTTGCCACCTAGGGTTGGGACTGGAGGCAATGAAATGCGTGGATCAGGGTCGGGGTCGAGTGGTGGGTTTCTGGGCACGGGAGTATCACCATATCCTGGCGTGACACCACCACCAGCGCCACGTCCCAGACTACACTCTACTCGACATATGCCTTCGTTATCCTCACTAGAAAATTCCGGACTTGACTCTGCAGTTAATAATGGTCGTAGAAGGAGTACATCGTGGTCTCAAGGATCTTCTGGTGAAAATCCGACCAATGACGCGGAATCAGAAGGCACGCCATCGATGAGTGCGGAGGAAGTGGCCATGGCGGCTCTCTTTGGGTTCAGGCTGCCTATTGATGGTTTTGGACGTCCACAACCCTCTACGCGCAGACCTACTCATCCTAGCTCGGTGCTGCATCCGGGCCCTGCGGCCGAGGAACATACCCAGAGGCGCGCGAGAACGTCCTTTGACTCACTTTCCTCTTCAGATTCGTCGATGTCGTCAGAGTCGTTGCTTGGATCTGGATCCGGAAATTCAAATGAATCGGCGTATAGCAGTGGTACCCCTGCTGCTTCACAAAGGCAAGGAATGTTTTTGAATACTGAACTTCCCTCACCTGGCCTTGGGAGTCTTTTTGATACCTTGGGCTCTGGTCCGAGTTCTGTCTCGCAGCGAGGTGGTTCGAGCCTCGAACATCCTAATTATCCCCCTCTTGGAGCACCCTCTAGACTCGCGTCGTCGTTGGGAGTAAACTCGTCAAATTCTTCGGGATTCCTTTCTTCCGTTGGCCGATTCACGCCTTCACCTGTCCGATCTTCGGACGACGATCTCGAAAACCTCACGAACGAGACAACGAGCTTAGAGGAGATGCTAGATTTGTTACGGCGCGCGCGAAATAGAGATGGATATCATGGTAATTCGCTAGATGATATGGACGTTGATGGAGAGCAACGGGATCGAAGTTCGAGTGTAAGCGTTCTCTCTGGTTACCGTTTACATGGTTATTTACTGATAAGGTCGAGCAGACTACGACAAACTTCCCTGGTCGCTCCGCAACTGAAAGATCGCACATACGAGACCTTCGTCGCCAAGACCTCTTCCCACCAGCTCCTCAGTCACCTACTATCTCGACCTCGAACACCAACTCTTCCAGTACGATTTCAACTTCGCCAGAGAGGAGAAACATCATCGATCCGAACTTGTTTGCTCCTGGACCTTTCAGAAACACAATGGCAACGCTAGCGATGAGAGCACGCGAACACGCAGCTCAAGCTTCATCACCTATCATTGCTACTAGACCTGGAGCGACACCTTCACCTATCACTTCATTATCACCTTCCTCATCCATTTCTCCTCCCCCTACGTACAGATCTACTCGCCCAGTTCAAAGAGGGACAACTACCCAAAGATCCGGACCCGGGTCTGCACATTCACACTCGCCACCGGTGATCCCGCCACTTTCATTCGAGAGCGACGCTGTCAACCAAAATCAAAATCAAAACGAAAGCGAGCCGAATTCAACTTCAGGCTCAGCAGAACGATCGGAAGTTCAAGAACCCTTGGACACCCTCTCTAGGCGGTGGGTACACGAACCTAGTGAAATTGTCAATAACGTTCCCATGACTGCGGATGCGTTGAGGCGGAATTATGAGGAGAGGGGGAGGGGAAGAGGGAGGTCGGAGCCGAGACATGAGTTCTTGGCGTTTGAAGATTCATCGGTGGAGAGTCTTACGTCGATGGAGGATTGGGCGCGTTGGCAGAGGTACCCGGATAGATCTACAAGTGGTCCAAATGCAAATAGTGGGGGTGTGAGGTCGGAGACTGCCCGTCCGTTGCAGATTCATGAAATGCTCAATAGGGAGGCAGGGAGGAGGGAGATCGCGAGGCTTGGTGAGAGGAGCAGGGCGTTTGAGAGGACTAGGGGGTTGCCGGAATGGCGACCATTGGCTCCTAGGCAAACACATCAGAATACCGCTCCCAGCACGACTGCAGGTGCAAACGTGGATGGGAGCGCAGGTGATAGACCGAATCCTAGGCTTCCTAACACTAATTGGCACGAGGTTGTGTGGAATCCGGCGACCGCGGGTGATGAGTGGGTAGACACGGAGAGTGATAGTGATGATGATGACGATGATGATTCCATTGATTTTGCGTTCCTGGCGGGTAGCAGAGATAGGGTCGACTCTCGAACGGATGCACTACCTGCAGCACCCAGAGGTCCGCCTGACGTGTGGAGGACGGAAGAAGTGACGAGGAGGAATAGGTATCAGAATAATATCAACGGCAACAATCTTGGCAGTGGCTCGGGTAACGGGACTGACTCCGCTGGACGGACGAGGACAACTCAGGGTGCTGGGGAGCGGGACTTTGGTCATCCAGTTCCTGTGCCGAGGTTGCTCAGAGACAGAATGCTAGATCGGTTGAGGGCTAATATGATCACCGGTGCTCCAGCGGTTGGAAGGAGGTTTGGCGGGTTCGCGAGGAGAGCTGGGGATTTAGGTGATTATATGGTGCGTATCCCCTGTTGCTTTGTATACCGATGTGACTTTGACTGATGGTGGGTTTAGAATGACGAGGATTTCGATGCGTCGTATGAGAGTCTTTTGAGGCTGCAAGCGGCATTGGGTGAGGTGAAACCCAGGTCAACACCTGAGGCGGTTCTGAAGAGGTTGCAGAGGGCAAAATACAGGGAGTGGGCAGCGGAGGGGGCTGATCCGAGGTGCCCAATCTGTTTGGAAGACGTACGTGCCTCCCAGTTGTATATTGAATGGATGATACTGACTTGACGCTTGATATCCATAGTACGAACCAGACGATGACGTGTTGAAGTTGGGGAATTGTGTTCACTGGCAGCACAAAGCGTGCTTGGAGGTGAGTGACTGTACTACGTCTGGGTTGACGGATATCGACGTTTGGTGTCGTAGAAATGGCTTGAGAAGGCCAATACATGTCCTGTGTGTAGGGCTGACGTTGAACCGAGACAACAGCGTTGCCCGAGGCATCGAGCGTTTCCGTTTCGACAAGATAGTCCTGGGCCTGGTCCTAGCGGCTCTGGTTCAGGGTCGGGTGGTGGTAGTGGTAGTGGTAATACTGACGGCCCTAGCTCCTCAAACTTCAGCCCGAGGTTTAGTGGAGGAGGTCCTTTCTTCTAACTATGATAATTGATGACCCTCATGATCTTGTTCCATCTCACTCTTTCCTTCCGCCTTATTTCTTTACCTCTGCTTTGATTGCAGCATTTGTGTCATTATTTGCTTTCTTCCAATCCGATTCAATTAGTATCTAGCAGTATCTACCCCTATGTAATTGTATTGTTCTCGATGATTGATGGGACCAATATAGATAAGATGAGTCAGCGATGCCTGATGCGGTGCCAGGGCTGAAGTTAGCTGTTAAAGAACCACCACCATCGTATTCTATCGCCCATCGCCTTGTCCTCTACCCACCGTTCAGTCTTCCTTGCTAGGTGTCAAACTGCGTGAGTAACTATCATCATTACATGTCCAGGCTACGTCTTGGGTTGAACGGCAGTGCGGTTGTAATTAGATCACGAGGTGCCAGGTGCCAATTCATAACTTGAACACATTCCACTGCACAACAGCTGTACCCACCCATTCGAGCGTGTTGATAAACTCTGGATATGGCTTTACCCAAGGTGTGTAGAGGGTTCCTCGTGTTCGTGTTCCTAACAGAGACGAGGCTAACGATTACTCTGGTTCATTTCCTCCGTTAATCCAACCCACCACCCTCGATTACATGGGGATTTCATTTTGACGACATTGTGTCTGTCCTATCGTGTCGTGCGGAAATTCTCGAACGCTGCCTGATATCGCGATACGATGGACAATTCGGATTTTGGAATCACCCGTGTCCCTGGCCCGGATTCTAATGGCCGTTCTGGAAATTCGGGGATTAATAACTGATGCATGGTCCTTTCCTCCCTTGCGGACCATTCTTCCTTTCATGTGGTGATGCACGCGTTTGTTTGTGTGGAAACAATGGGGGTGATTACAACAGAGGATCATCAAGGTCGGTTGGCCTCGTGTCTGAGGCGTTGGGTGGCGATATACTGACAAGGAAAAAGGAAACTGAACGACTTGTCGCGGACCCGGCGCCGGGAATTTCTGCAGAACCACATGAGGATAATCTCCGATATTTTGACGTGACAATTGAGGGACCTGGCGGCAGCCCATTCGAACGTAAGACTGAGACGTGTTTTGAATGTTATGCGCTGACTCTCGCGGCGTCAATGTCCAGATGGCAAGTTTAAGCTCGAGTTGTTCCTTCCAGAAGAGTACCCAATGGCACCCCCAAAGGTGCGATTCCTGACCAAGATATACCACCCCAACATCGGTGAGCGTGAAAATTGGTATGAGTGAACACGAATGAAATGGTTGGTATCTCTCAGATAAGCTGGGCCGAATTTGCCTGGACATTCTGAAGGGTGGGTATTTGTGGGTTATGGAATTCAACTTGTATTTATTTTTGTTTTGCAGACAAATGGTCGCCTGCACTGCAGATCCGGACCGTGCTGCTGTCGATCCAAGCTCTGCTAAGTGCACCGAACCCGGATGATCCACTTGCAACTGATGTGGCGAAACACTACAAGGAGAATGAGAAAGATGCGCAGAGAGTGAGCCGGGAGTGGACGCAACAGTATGCAGTCTAGTAGGAGTGTTATCGATCCGAGTGACCGGGGGTCAAATATGGAATAATAAATAATAAATACTGTTAATTGTGAATTCTCATCATCTCTCCATGCCCCTTGAGCCTCACAAAATCCTCCCCGTCGTCAAAGACCTTGCGGCCATCCGCACCGGCGACAATATCGCAACCCTCGCAGCCCTCGCTGCGACAAACAGCGAGCTCCGGGATCTTTGCCTACCTTACCTTTTTGCACACGTCCGATGGCCTCATCCTAGCAAGTACGACGACGAATCTGGGCTCCATTTCTTCCCGGAGAGTCTCTGGCCGTTGTTCAAGCGAGTTTCAGCGTTCTGATATGGTCTATCTGGCTGCTGACATTTTCTGTAGACGATTCGACCTCATCTGGCCTGACGATTGGCCCGATGCTTCTCCTCCTCGATGGGGAGACCGGTACTACGTTGGAGGAGACTACCATCCTCGCCACACGGACAAGCTAGCGACCGCTCTCCCCCGCATGCCGTCTCTCATCAGTTTTTCGATCTGCTGTCCGTTCTTTCCCCCAAATTCCCTCTTCAATGCCCTCCTTACGTGCACCTCTGTCCGCGAACTCCGCATGACCGATACGCCCCTCTACATCTCCATGATTCCAAAGAGCCCCCCTGAGTTCGTCATCGAGCGTTTATACCTCATCCCAGTTGCCGAGGCTCCTCGTGTAGGCCAGAGCCCGTACGAAGCCCGTTACTCCAGCCCTGCCTTGTATCACTCGCGCGAGTATCGCAAAAAGTACAAGAACGATATCCTTGCTCGTTATGCTGCATCTGCATTCCTGTTTGATGTTGGAAAACCCACCTCCCTTACCCATGTTCAAGTGTCGGGCGATCTATGTACGCTTGACGAATTTGCACAGCACGGTTGGCCCAGACTTGCATCGTTGGTCATGACTGGTCATCCACCGAGGCAGACAGGGACAGAGTTGGTGGATGTTATCAACAAGATGCCCGAGTTGAAGGAGCTCAGACTGTTGTTCGCCAAGTCTGTGGCGAGGGGCGATGCGATGTTCAAAGTTCTCCCTGCAGCACCTGAATATGTGTCTGCCAAGGGCAATCACGGTTCGCTGCTCGCACAGATCGAGTCCCTTGCGGTATCGGACGCGTGCAATCTCGACCGCGTGGGTTATTTCATGAAGGGTGTGGAGCGCCTGGCGATACTCGCGATCAGTGATATCGCTGATCCTACCGCGGGGTTCACGAAGAGGAATCTGCAGAAGATCTTGCGGGAGGTGTCTGCCGCTGGCATGCCTGCGCCCAAGACTATTCCACCGAAACCCCAGCCCAAGCATGGCAAGGACGCGCGGCGGGAGGCTGACGCTGAACCTCCTTCGACTCGACCAGAGGTTGTGAACAAGAATCAGACGTTGAAGCATCTGAGGGTTATGCTTGGGGAGAGGATCGAACCTGAATTCTGCAAGTTTTTGGCTGATCGATTCCCTCAGTTGGAGATTTTGGAAGTGGAGAAATGTGGTTATCATGATGGACGGAATGCTGCGGCCTGGGTGAGTTTTTAATGTTATTTCGGATGCTCCCTACTTGGATACAGCTTTCGTCGTGTGTTTGAATTGCATCATGACTTCTCTGTGCCATCGAATTTATTTTTACTTTGCCATATGATGTCACCGTGCCCTGAATCATTCTCGGCTGTGGTATCATTTTTTGAAATTTCTTCTCTCCTCATATACCATTCCATGTTGCACATTTGGCTAATAATGATATTTAGTCTGAATACATCGAGAATCTCAAGCCCATCCGACGAACCCTCCGGAAACTTCGTCTCGGGATGGAGTTCGAAGAACAAGAACCGCTGCACAATTGCACCTCAGACCCCAAACACGTCTGCGCATTCAATGACGATGTTGACCATCCACCATCTAGTATACCCACCTGGCGTATTGAGCGCGAGAAATGCGCACATTACTTTGCTGCTAAACTAGGTCAACTTACTCGCGTTGGATTTGAGTATCGAAAGCGACCGGGTCCGCATAGGTTTGACGATAGGTGGTTAGATTGGGATATTGAGAGACGGAGGTTCACGCCGGAGATGACAGCAGAGTGGGCAGTGAGGAGGGAGGCCAAGTTACAGAGGCTGGCGGAGGAGAGGAAGCAGAGGATGGAAGAAGCAAGGAGGAGGATGGAGCAGGAAGAAAAAGAGCTAATGGAGAGATTTCAGAGAGAGCAGGAGGAGAGGAGGGAGAGGGAGGAACAAGAAAGATGGGAACGGGAGGAACGGGAGAGAGTATTGAAGGAGGAAAAGGAAGAGCAGGAGAGGATTCAGAGGGAGGAAAGGGAACAGAAGGAGAAGGAGGCGAGGCAACAGAGGGAGCGCGAGGCTAGGGAGAGGAGGGAAAGAGAAGGAAACGGCGATACGGAAGCTGAAGAGAATGAGACAGCGGAAGCTGAAGGTGATGAAAAGGTCAGCAGAGCTTCTTTTTCGTGAGCGGTGGCTTACACTTCGTTTCAGCAACCTGTAGCAAGCTCAAGTAAACCGATTCCAAATTCTAGAAGAATATCTACGGTCACGACACCTTCCGCATCAACGGCGTCTTTTGCGACTCCACTTACTCATCCGTCAAATAGCACTTCGAATGTGTCAAATTCCTATTCATCTTCAAGCTATGGATCTTATGCATCCTATGGTACATACACAACAGCATCTTCGCCAGCAACTACACCAACATATCCACCCCCAGGCAGAAACCCACATCCACATCTCGACTACTTCTACTTGAATTTTCCGCCGACTCAGCCGTATTATGAAGAGGAAGTCGAAGGTAGTGAATGGGATTCGGATGATGAGGATCCCGAGGGGATCTTGGGGATCTACGAGCTGAGGCCGAGTTGGTATCCATTCCCGGAGGTGTGGAATCAGCGAACACTATATGAGGAGGAAGAGGTGGCTGATGCTGGCGCGGACGCTTGAATAACGATGATATCATTCTGATGTGCTGTCAGTGCATTTTCTTTTTACAGTGCTATCTACATAGCAAGTGTAGGAGTGAAGCGTTCTATTTTTTTCCCTTTTCCTTTCTTTCTTTCACACCATGCTTTGCTATACCATTTCTTGATGCCTTCGCGTTTATTGTCTTTTATATCCAACTCACTTCATCTGCTTCATCATCATAGTCCATCACTCATCCACCTTCCCTGCCTTTCCGTGTTCCGATACGCTTCTTATTCACGTATTCGCACTCCTGTCTGTCTTGCTACACCTTACGCCTTTTCACGACTCCTATCTTTTCTCCCATGCTGTCTCGTTGACATTGATCATTGGGTTCTGCACTAGCGCAAAAGGCTCGAAGGAGGGGACGGTTTCGATGGCGTTCCTCGTAGATTTGTTGAACGTATGGGTGGAATAGTTTATGTGCCATTCAAGGCCTCCCACCGCTGTGTGCGGTGGTAGCACAACGATTTTCTATGTCTCTAGTATTGCTGACCACAGTGTATTGATCCTCCAGTTTTCTGTCTACTTTGTAGTACGACCAGGAGACACCGTATATACAAAAATGCATAGCCCAAAGGGCGACTTGTAGTCTCTCCTATACAATGATCTGATGTTCTGTAGCAATTTTTTTCTCTTCTACTTTTCTTTTCTTTTTTTTTGTAAATAGGATTGCAAAGCTTTCTTATTTTTGAGCTAGGGGATTCTGCGAGGTGTTCTGGTATGTTTGAATTGACACAAGCACATGCACGTTCTGGTTCTTTTTGTACTCCGATGCCATCGCTGGAGTGGGTAGTAAGGACTAGCCGGGGAAGTTAGAAGACCTTCCAACGGCTTGAGGTAGCCGCCGTTGATTGTCCTTACACAAAGGATGCCTTACGTTAACATACATACACCCCTGGAGTATACCCATGGCCTAGTGAGCCCGGACTGCGCGTTACATATGATCTTCTCGTATCAAAATATATGTAATTGGGATATTCGTAATCTGCCGCTTCTGCATGTTAGATCAAACGGCAGACTCGTGCCGGAAAAAAATTCAGAGCCAAGGAGGTGCTAGAAGGTATGATACTGTCTACAAAAATAAAACTGATTGTAAGTGCCGAGCGCTGATCTCTGATCACCGGGAGTGGATCGACATTAATGAGTTCTAGTGGATTTCTCAGAGATCTTATTCCAACTAGTAAAGCCCAAATTCTAGAACATAGGAAGAAGCGGAGCAGAAAATGGAGGCAGCTGATATCTCCGAAGGCACGCATTCTTACGGCCTCTGAAATTTACAAATCCAACCTTACAAATCCCACTGAACCAGAGATGAAGAAAAATTATGAACTACCATACTGGTATCTAAGAACAGGTACTAGATCATCAAAGACATTGGTCGTTTTTAGACAATTAATAACCACCAGCACCACCGAGAGCGAACAGCTGGACAAGGACATCCAAGTGGAGGTCAACGATGATAGAGACAACAGCCTGGATGAGGGGCTTGATGTTGACAACAACATCAACAGCGATCACAGCGGCGACGTTGATGACAGCAACGAGAGAAACGGTGATGTCAGCGATGAGCTTAACGAGGACGTCAGTCTTGACGGTGGCGCAAGCCTTGAGGACAAGGGCAATGACGACAACAACGGCCTAAGTATAGATGTTAGCTTTATGTGAGGTATTCAAGATGTAGAAAAACATACAGCAACGATGTCGGCAATGATCTGAGCAACAACCTGGACAGTGATGGCAACACCGTTGAGGCAGAGGGCACCGTCAATGTGGGCATCGACGAGGGCCTTGATGTCAACTTGAGCCTGAACAAGGATAGCCTGGATCTTAGCGAGGATGGTGAGGGAAACATCGAGGGCAGCGGAAGCGGAGACAGCGGCATCAATGGCAACAGCTAAAGGACCATATTAGAAACAAACATATCGAAATATCAATTGACGTACTCAAGTCGTGGCAGAGGCCGTGAATTTGAGCCCTAATATCCACGAGGATGTCGCCGAGGGCGCGAACTTCAACACCACGAGTGCCCTTTGCACCACCAGTGAGAGCAGTGACACCACCAACAAGGCCACCAACGGCACCAGCGGCATTGCCAGCTCCGGGGACAGTAGGGACAGTAGGAGTAGCGACCTCACGCTTGGCATACCCATAAGAGCTATTGGGGAAGTTCTCAACGTTGCTGCCAGCCTTTCCGATGAGGACATTGATGTCAATAAGAGGGTAGAGCTCGTGAACGACAGCGAGGATCTTGAGATCGGTGACGAGGAGGTCAACGATGGCAGTAGCACTGATGCCAGCGAGGTCAACCTTGACGAGGGCAAGAACCTTCGCAATGATATCGACCTTGGCAAGGCCAGTAACCTCAACTACGGCGTCGAGGAGGCCGGTGTGGTACCCAGTATTGGGGTTAACGGGACCACCACGAGCCTGCTTGGCCTGTGCACTGGCGACGTTAATGGGAGAGTCCTTGACTATGTTCCAGTTGTTGGCAACATTGTCAACAGTAGTATCAACATCAACGACATCCTAATACCAGAATTAGACTTGGACTGAAGTGAGAGAGAAAGCAACAACTTACCCGACGAGCAAGGCCAGATTCTTGGTTAGCACCAATGGCGGGGAGGGCAGAGGCAACGGCCGCGAAGGCGAGGGAGGCGAGGGCAACGAAGGAACGCATTATTGTAAGAAAAAGAGTGTGGGGTGGAGGTCGAAAACGACGAGTGTAAGTGAGAACTAGGAGAAAAGCAGTAAAGAACTGATGGAGTGAGTTGAGGATTGAGCATTAGATTTTATACGCCTTTCCAAGCCCGATCCTGAAACTCGATTGTTGTTCTCCGTTCGCCTTGTTCCGAACACGCCACTCAAGAATTTTTTTTTTCGAACCTGGAGGGTATCAATCATCACCCAGAAGTGAGGTATACTTACGTTCTAATTTTAACCTGAGTTGACAGGTGTGTTGATGTTGATTCAACCCTGCACAAAGGATCCGAGCGGGAATATGTTACACCCCCCTCCCCCCTATCTCTTTGAACGCGGGCCAGAAGGAAAAAATACGCGTCTTACGATAGCGGTACTGTGAACATGTCTTTGGTTCATGGTAATTTTGGCGTTTTGGAAAGAAAATGCGCAGAGTAACAAGGGTTGAGGTATACACGGTGTCGGAGCGCCACAAGAGACACTAGCGTGGATTAAGCCGTAATACAACATCCCTTTCCGTCGTGTATGTAATGATTAGCACCTCTTCTGCCCGAGAGTAAGAGACCGAAAGTTTGGGTTGATTTTCACAGAGTCGGCGAGTTTTGAAAAAAGTCTAGTCGCATTCAAAAATGCATTCCAATCATAAAACGATGGTTGCTCGTGCGAGAGGAGTGGCTGCTATGGCCAGAGTATTCGACGATCCTTGCCATAATGCCGGCGAGCTGACCTGAATGACTCTCAGGCGTTGGAGCCCTTCCAGACAAATATGGTTTAGCGTTGATTGTGCGCCAAATAATATGGTAAGCCCACAGTAGCGCGGACAAAGGCAACACAAGCACAAAGGCAGCACAAAATCAGACGCGCGATCCTTACCAAAATGCCAACAACCCTCTACCACGATTTTTCATTGTGGCTTTGTTGGAAGTGGCTTTGTTGGCGGATATGAACAGATATGAGCGCGAGTTTTAAGCACGGCACGAAGCAAATGAATAATTCGGGATGCATAGAGTACACATCCCAAGTGGGTTGATGGCGGATACGATGATCTTCCATGTTGATTGAAATTTAAAACCGATCATAAGTGTTATGAATACTTGTCCGGTCCCTAGGACCCGAACACAATCCCACAGAGCGTGGGGATGGTGGACCGCTGGCAACCTTTCTTTGGGCCATGGAGATGGTTACTAAATAAAACTTGATATTACGAACCTGTAAGTGAATAGGCCTTGAAAAGACCACACCTCACGGCCTCGAGTCCAACCCACCAAGTTTTGCACCTTTGCGCCTAAACAGAGGAAATGGCGGCAGGTCACGGAAGACCTAGCATAGCCTCGTCAAACTGCCTAGCCACCCCCACTCTACTTATATTTCTAATCCACAGGTTATG
>QFDT01002854.1:0-10586 GCA_003315915.1 Macrolepiota dolichaula | reverse complement strand
GTATGGGGACGTGCCCCTGGGTGATAGACGTGGAGAGCAGCCGCCGGATAGCGGTCATAGTGATGCTACAAGTCCCAATAAGGTCACAAGCTGGAGCACATATCCGATTCAGGGGCCAGAAGACGTGTTTTGCCTGTGCATGAATCAGGCGACGATGTCCAATGAAGAGCCGCAACTTGACACGATCATCTATGTTGAAAACCCCTTCGCTATCAGGGTCGTCGAATTCATGCTATTATTTCTTTCCGTTAAGCTATCTGTAATATCATGAAAGGGTGAGGTATCGTACCAAGTAGTTCAAATTATCGTAATAAAGGGCCGGGAGAATTTCATATGGGAGGATGTTTTCGTCGACAACTGCCATCAACTCAAGGCTAATGTTCCATTGAGATGTGGAGCGCAACCGATATCCTGCCAAGGTTGATGGGTACTCTTTTCGCAACCTTTCTTGCGCGTCCGATAGAAAGGACGGAAAGAGGTATTTCTTGCCTAACCTGAGCATAGCTATGATGATCTTGGCTGACGGTGTGTTTTTATAGAAAATGCTATGGGGAAATGAGTATGACTGTCGTATTATATATGTGCACACGTACGGGTTGTATAGAGCATTGAGTATGATAGTCCAACCCTCTATGGTATCACCAGTGAGAAAGATAACCGGACATCCATCGATGAATTTATCAACGCGGTCCTCTTCGCTGGGTTGGGGAATGCTGAACACGTCAGCAAAAAAATCAGAAGAGCGTGCAAGAACGGATCTATGGACGCGGTAGAGCATACTCTGCTCGCCTTCAAGAACCTGAAGGACAATATTTCCATCTGAGAGATAGAGATCATTGTGAATGTTGGGCGTAGTTGGGCAGAGCGGCCGCACAGAAGCAGGACCTGCCGTAACAAGGGCCATCATTAGTGATAAAGAAGACGCGTTAACTTACGCGTGACATATGTTCGCGTCGTGTCACATCGTGTCAGATGTGACGTCACAGGATGCGTGAGTTCATCACCCCGTTCATTAACTCTGCATCATCCACTCGGGAATGTACATTAAAACTCTGACTATCCAGGGCTTCAAGTCATGTGTGTCACTTATCAGTTCATCTTGTTCTTTAAATCTCAATACCTACAGATCGTGACCAGACACAGATAGAGCCCTTTTCTCCTCGACATAATGTAGTTGTTGGTCGCAATGGCTCTGGGAAGAGCAACTTCTTTGCGGGTTGGTTGCCGTCTCATTTCTTGTGGAATAACATTGACTTATACTTCTTAGCTATTCGCTTTGTCCTTTCGGATGCTTATACTTCTATGTCTCGTGAGGAACGTCAGGCATTGTTACACGAGGGTGTCTCTACAACCACTACCCTGTCTGCATATGGTATGCTCGTGACCTCTTTCGTGCACCATCCATCGGTTCACACAACATTTAGTCGAAATCGTTTTTGACAACTCTGATAATCGCTTCCCGACTGGTCATGACGAGGTTGTCATTAGACGAACCATTGGTCTTAAGAAGGATGAGTATAGTTTGGACCGCAAGAGCGCAAGTAAAGCAGACGTTATGAATCTCCTGGAAAGTGCCGGTTTCAGCAAGTCAAATCCTTACTATATCGTCCCTCAAGGCCGAGTAAGGAACGCCCTCTATCAGAAATATAAAATACTCAAGCTTTGGTAGATCACCGCACTCACCAACGCGAAAGACCACGAACGACTCGCTCTTTTGAAGGAGGTTGCTGGAACTAAGGTGTACGAGCAGAGGCGAACAGAGTCGCTTCGTATAATGGCCGAGACGGATGCGAAGCGTTCCAAGATAAATGAACTCTTGGACTATATTGAGACGCGCTTGCAAGAACTTGAGGAGGAGAAAGAAGAGCTGAAGGAATTTCAGGACAAGGACAAGGAGAGACGATGCCTCGAGTATGCTTTGTACCAACGGGAGCTGGAAGAGGTCACGGAAACGCTAGCCGAGATCGAGGAGGAGCGGAAAAGTGAACTTCACGGTGCCAATGTTCGCCGGGAGAGGTTCAATTCTAGGGAGAAGGAGATACAGGTGTGTACTTGAATTGCCTGGGGGATTTGTATCTCAACACCGTGACAGAGCCTCGAGAAAGATATTTCAGAAGCTACCCATTCCCTCGAAACAACGAACCAGTCTCGCCAAGATGCTCAGAACGAGCTTACAGACTTCATCCGATCGCGAACTGAGCTCGAGTGTATGGTTGAGGATTTAAAGGCGGCAGGTCAAAACGCGGGTGGAAAGCGTGAAGAACTCGAAGCTGAGCTTTACAACACGCGAAGGGAAATCAATACGAAAGAAGCGACACTTAACAACATTGTGCCTCAGTGGGAGCAGCAGAGAAATGTGGAGACCTCAGAAAAGCGCAAATTGGATGAAGCTAGCACCCGGCTTTCTACTCTGTTTGCTAAGCAGGGGCGTGTGTCAAAGTTCCGGACTAAGGCTGAGCGCGATAATTATCTTCGGAACGAAATTGGGTCAATGTCGAATTACCAGGCTGGTCAGGCTGCGGCGTTGGAGGGGGCGCAGAGGGATCTTGAAATTGCTCAGAGGTCGGAAGTTGAGTTGCAGCAACAGATAGCTGGAGTTCAGGAGAGGATCGAGGAGGGGCGAAAGCGGGGCAAGGAACTGAGCGAGGAGATTTCGACGCTCAAGGAACAACAAATGGAGAACATGGAGAAGAGGAAGGACCTTTGGAGGGAGGATACAAAATTGGATAGTCTGGTTAAGCGCGCGGCCGATGAATTGAGGACGGCTGAGCGTGCCCTTGCTAGCATGATGGATAAGGTGCGTTTCCTTACTCTACCACTGAGTGGAGTTTCACGTCAGACATAGGATACCGGCCAAGGCCTCCGTGCCGTTGATGGCATTGCTGAGCGGTATAACCTTCCTGGAGTTTATGGTCCATTGTATCGTCTATTCGAGGTGACCGACCCTAGATACAATATCGCCGTTGAACTCACAGCGGGAAACAGGTAGGTGACTTGGAGTTTGGATAGGGATGGAAATTGACACAGCTTAGTTTGTTCCACGTTGTAGTCGACACAGACGAGACGGCCTCTCGAGTACTCGATGTTATGCTCAAGGAGAAGACAGGTCGTGTTACGTTCATGCCCCTCAACCGCCTCAATCCCCATAACCCGGCAACTCCCAACGAAGAAGATGCCGAGCCTCTTCTTGACAAGCTGCGCTATGATCCTAAATATCAAAAGGCATTTTCGCAAGTCTTTGGCAAGACATGTGTTTGTAAGGACTTGACCATTGCTGCTTCTTATGTTCGTAGCCATGGCATCAATGCCATTACTCTGGATGGAGACAAGGTTGATCGAAAGGGTGCATTGACTGGGGGTTATCATGATGTTCGTCGATCGAGGATCGAGGGGATCAAGAGTGTGACGACGTGGCGAACAAAGTACGATGCTGATCGTAGACGTTCCGATGAAGTCAAGCAAGCAATCTCGAAATTGGAACAAGAGATCACGACCCTTGCTGGTAGGATCACGATTTTGAATGGCCAACAAGGGCATATTCGAGAATCGAGGGATCGGATGGCTGAGGAAGGGACAACGCTTTCGAGGGAGAAGGATAGGGTGAAGGCGAGGATTGTTAAGCTGGAGCTGGACATTGATGAATTGGAGATGGAGCAACATTCACTACAGACGAAGATTGCTGGGTATCACCAAGAGTTGTCGAGTCCTTTGTCTAATGGGCTTACGGCAGAGGAGGAACAGCTCATTGGTACTCTAGGAAAAGAAGTTGACAGGCGGAAGAAGGAAATATTGGAATTGAGTAAACGGAAAAATCAGGTTGGTGATTCCCTTCTGCTAGATTTTTGTGGTATGTTGACCTTGTGGTTGTCAGCTCGAGAGCCAGAAGAATGCGATTGAGATTGAGCTTAAGGAGAGTTTACTACGTCGTGAAGAGGATCTTCAGGCTAAACTTGAAGCTCTTGGCGATCCGGCTGATGATGGCACAACTACGGCTGATGATCTGGAGTCTCGTACACGCGAGCTTCGGGCTCTGAATACTTCCATTGATTCTTTGGCACGTAGAGTCAAAGGTCAGTGTATATACTAAGTTGGGTGCATCTCGACTGATAGGCTGTTATAGAAATGGAAAAGGAAGTTGAGACCACGTCTTCTGGAATACAAGAACTGCGGGTACAGCTGGAGAAGGTACAGAATCAGCAAACAGAAGATAGTAGGGATATGTCCAAACAACAAAAGACGACGGAACGGTACCTCGCTAAGCGACAGATGCTCGCTTCCCGCAAGGAAGAGTGTAATAGGAACGTCCGTGATCTGGGTGTTTTACCTGAAGAAGCATTTGAAAAGTATATAAACGAGCGGTTGGACAAGGTGTGTACGAATATTATTCCTGCCCTGTCTCTTCCTAAATCCCGTCGTTTAGCTCGTGAAAAAATTACATACGGTTAATGAAGGCTTGAAGAAGTTTGCTCATGTCAATAAGAAGGCATTTGAGCAGTATAGTAACTTTACGAAGCAGCGCGATCAACTGCTGAAACGTCGCGAGGAGTTGGACAAGTCGGCTGCCTCGATTGAGGACCTTGTACAGGTACTTGATCAACGGAAGGATGAAGCTATCGAGAGGACGTTCAAGCAGGTGGCCAAGAATTTTGAGGAAGTTTTTGAGAAGCTTGTCCCAGCCGGACGTGGCAGATTGATCATCCAGAGGCGAATAGATCAGGATGAGGAAGGTGATGAAGATGTTGAGGCGCAGCAGAGCACGATTGATAATTATACTGGTGTATCTATCAAGGTGAGCTGATACTTTGGGTTCTATTTTTGGCGTTTTGTGTTTATGGGGGGTGTAGGTTTCTTTTAACTCAAAGGTGGATGAGGGTTTGCGTATTCAGCAGTTGTCGGGCGGGCAGAAGTCTTTGGTGGCTCTTGCGACTGGTAAGGATGTGCTTTTCTTGGAAATTGGGCGAGATACTCAAGTCCTTGTAGTCTTTGCTATTCAGAAATGCGACCCCGCGCCGTTTTATTTATTCGATGAGGTAGGTTTTTTTGGGGGGAGGGGGGTAGATCCCCATGTATACTATTCGTCTCACCTGGTTTATAGATTGATGCCAACCTTGATGCTCAATATCGAACAGCTGTGGCGTCCATGATCCAATCTTTGGCTTCGAGCGCGCAGTTCATCACTACGACTTTCCGGCCGGAGATGCTTGTGACTGCTGATAAATTCTATGGAGTGTTGTTTAACAATCAGAAGGTTTCTTCAATTCGTGTTATCAAGCGGGAGGAAGCGCAGGAGTTTGTTGACCAGGTAATGTGTTGTTTTACTCTAGAAAAGAGTTTTGTGTTGACGATTTCAATTTTTTTGCAGGAGGCGCAAGCTCAGTGATATGTTTTCTATTCTTCCGGTGTATATATACCATGTTTATGTGCTGTTTGTTTTTGTCGGTTTTGTAAGTTAATATAATATATCGCACGTTCTTATTCGGTGGAGGTGCGGACACGTAAAAATGATAGATAGGAATGCACTCCATCATCAAATACAAGGCTTATACGCTAGTCGGAGGTTTACATCATGGGTGAGGGACCGTTCGTGACTGAAAAGAAAAGAAAGGTCCGTAATTGATGCGTTTCACCGCACCGCCCGGTAAGTCTCAGGTACTTAACTCAAACTATACTATGTTTTGAATTGAGTGGACAGCTAGGCACGGTTACGAAATGAGCGGGGACGACTAAATGTTTCGACACTGAGTATGAAGCAAGCATTCCATCATCTTTCGGTGTTCGAAGGCTATGCACAGTTTGTTGGCGGGAGCCGCTAAAATCTCGTTATTCGGTTGTGCTCTTGGTTTTTCCATTGCATCCAATCTTCAACTTTGACGGATGGTATGGCGATGGGTAATTGAGCAACGAGAGATGTAGTCGTCAATCGCTTTATAATTGGTGTACATGATAGTATATAAATTACTTGTATAATACAGGTATAAGCCTACCAGTCTCTAGCTCTTCCCCTTTTGACGTTTTCCCGTGATATGCGCACACTGGCGTATTAGGGCACGGAATAAAAGCCAGGGGAATGGGAACCATTCCCAATGTGGGTGGTGATATCATCATGCGGCAGATCAGGGATAACAAACTGGATGCTGAGGGACGTTCTTCTAGGTCTGTTGAGGCCCGGACTCAATTCGATATCCTCGGATTGAGATGAAGTGGGGGCGGCGGCGGTGTTGGTGGCGGCGGTGGCACTGTTGTTATCGTGAAAGGTGGTGAATTGGAAGAATGAGTTGCGGTCCCAGAGTTGGTCCATAGTCCGGAGGGACCAGGGGAGGAGACGGAGAAGCCAGGAGTCGTGGGTTGTGTGGCTGTGGTGATGAGAGGAGGAAGTGGAGGAAGTGGTGTGGGGGTTGAGGGTTTGGGTGTGGTGGAGGCGCCCGACTTTGCGTAGGTTGAGGGTTATGCGAGACATCATTGCTACTGTTATTCTGAAAAAAAAATTATTATTTGCGGTAGGGGTATGGTTAGAGAAGAGGATAAGTTGAAACGGGCTGCTTACAGTTGTTCGAGCCTGGAATGGTCGGTGTGAGTGCTTGGTCGACGGGGGGGTTTGTGGAAATTTTTTGCGCACTTACTGTGCTGCGATATTTTTGACGCCTTCTGGAGCGCCGATGATCATTATGGTGAGGACAAGGGTAACTGAGACTATGACGCTGGTGGAGGTGCAAGGGTTGATAGTATCTATTGTTGTTCTAGTGTTTTATATTGATGCTTACCTGTAGTATAATAGGCCATCCTCGAAGAGACGCTGAATGATGTATGATGCCTCGGCGCGTCGGAGCGGTGGGATAGTTTTGTGGAGGGTGAGAACAAAGATGATCGTGTCGTATAGGAGAGGGATCCAGGCGGATGATGAGGCTAGGACGCCGCTGTATGATTTGTTGTGTTCAAAGACCATGCTGCATGCTATATTTTTTTTTTGGTGTGAAGAATGTTAGTTTGGAGGGTTTTCTTGGGTGGAGTATTGAATTACCGTGCACGCCGGAGAGAGGACTGTGTATAACAGCTATTAGAAGATTGGGTGAGTTTAACAGTATATTTCATGGCTGGGAATCGGGCATACGGCCTGCATGAGAAATGAGCCAGATATTGACGCCCGT
This sequence comes from Macrolepiota dolichaula, assembly GCA_003315915.1. Taxonomy (NCBI): domain Eukaryota; kingdom Fungi; phylum Basidiomycota; class Agaricomycetes; order Agaricales; family Agaricaceae; genus Macrolepiota; species Macrolepiota dolichaula. The sequence goes on along the minus strand of QFDT01002854.1, from coordinate 3,441 downwards.
TTCAATAACAAGTATCGTGGACAGGAGGGCGGTGATCCATATTTGGTTAGAGTATATGGCGCGAATGCGGAGAAGCATCATAAGACCTGATACTTCGACTGCGAGTGCAACAGTACAACCTTCATATTTTACGAATCGGGCACAGCTGAATTCGGGGTTTTGTGCGAAGGTGTTAGGGGAATAGCATTTGGTGAGATTTGGGAATGAGGCTTACATCTAAAGATAGATTAGATTAAGCATGACTGAGCTTCGAGAAGAGGTGGGATAAGTATAGTACGCACTTCGGGGGTCCATAGAGGGGATAGGTAGGCTTGTATGTCGTGGCATTGTGAGACACGAGGATCGGAGAGACATTGGGAGAACGGAAGGCGTACCGTGTAGGTTGAGAATGAAGCCGAGGGGTGTAAAATAGCGATTCTGTTGGTCGCGTGGATTGGATTGGAGTGGGAGAGAAAAATAGTCGGGAACTTACGAAAAAGAAGAGGTATATGACTGGTGGATGGAATCAGACGTTTCCACGTGGAGATGGAGGATGAACTTACATGGGCCTTTTCTGCCTTTCCAGATGTATTCTACTTCGTCCGCAAATGTGTCTATGTGATCCCAGATGAGAACGGTGAAACTGGCGAGCCCGATGTACTGGTATCCTTGGTCATTTCCGGGTTCGGGAGAAGAAAAGATGATCGGTGGACATACGTTGGTTCTTATCCTGGTATATTCCGGGCCTGGTGAGCAATAATATGGATAAATCGAAATTAAGAAACGGACGTTTCGAGCTTGTCGTCGGGAGGTGGCGGATAATCCAGCATTTGGGCTCGGGTGCTTGGAAGGGAGGGTACCAAGAGTGGGACGCAAACTCGGGGAAGGGTTTATATATATGCGCTGCGCATGTTAATGGTTATGGAGTATCATTCAGCAAGGCGTTTGTGTCGTGATGGAGATTTGGCCGGTTGGTGCTAGCCTACAAGGATCTTGGGAGATAGCGACAGGATGCGCGATTTACGGAAACCATATACCCCCACAGCGCTGTTGAGGGTGCATTGAGTTTGCGCCACTCTCTGACCACGACCCAGTGATATCTGTGGTGATTAAAAGTCATACTTGGTTTGATATTTGAATTATGGACGGATGAAGGCTGTGGACCACCGAGGACCGTCCGGTCATCGGATCAAGCCGAGATGCCGAGATCGAGGCTTCCGGAAACGGAAGGAGGGAGTTGTACAGACCACGACGAAAGGCGGCAAGTACCCAACCACCCGTCGGCATTCCCTTCCCCCTCCTCAAGGTGAGTAACTATGCCAGTTTTCTGTCAGGTGTGGTGTTGCAGACGCCTTTGGGGTGCTGTTTGAGTGGTCTTGAGACGTATAGAGTGGAATGGATGGATGGATGCGTGGGTTGACTTTTGGATGAGGCTTGATGGGGTACTTTGGGATTGGGATACCGTACCGGATACTATTCTCTGAAGACCAAGACGCTAATTGCACTTGCTATAGACTTGGATCTGTGATAATGGCCACAACAAAAACAGCAAAGGGCAAGGCTGCCGCCAAGAGTGCGTTATTAGTGATGATTGGAAGGTTGATATTTGCTAAAGGCCCTGGGCAGCATCCGGCAAGGACAACAAGGCCAAGGCCGCCAAAAAGGCCGCACTACAGGGAGCTAACTCGCACAGCTCACGAAAGGAGCGATTCTCGGTGTCGTTCCACCGCCCCAAGACGCTCAAGCTCGCGCGTGATCCCAAGTACCCCCGCAAATCTGTTCCCCATGCCCCGCGGATGGACCAATTCCGCACTATTGTTTCGTGAGTGTAGCGTGATTGCTGTACCTGGGTTGTTCCTGAGAAAGGATGGCTTCTGCTTAGACCGCTAAACACGGAGTCTGCGATGAAGAAGATTGAGGAACACAACACGCTTGTGTTCATTGTGGACATCAAAGCGAACAAACGCCAGATCAAGGACGCGGTCAAGAAGCTGTACGACGTTAACGCGGCCAAAGTGAACACCCTCATTCGGTAAGTTGTATTTGCATGGAAGTTGAGGAAGACATTCTGAGCAGGTGGACTGGAATGATTTATCAGACCTGATGGCAAGAAGAAGGCATACGTGCGATTGACGTCGGACCATGATGCTCTGGATGTGGCCAACAAGGTGCGGTGAAGTACTGATTTGGGTTGAGTGGTTGAACTAACGGAAGGATATTATAGATTGGCTTTATCTAAAGCTGGAGAGAGGGAGAGGGAGAGGTCTTGATAGGATAATTGCATATGTAACATGTGTTCCCAAAAGATGCGATGCGCATGCTTCCTATGATAGTATGATACATGTTTAGCCCTGAGGGAAAGTCGGGACAGGGGTGCCGGAATCATCAGACTGATTGAGAGATGGAAACCACGGTCAGTCAGAATGTACGTGTGAAGAGATGTATGGACTAGGCACTAACGTGGGGATGCGCTGGCCGTCGAAGGTGGAGAGTTGTGTTATACTTTGTGGACATAATGTGCTGGTTTTCTGTGTGCAGCAACGGGCGGGAGGACACTTGTGAGCGATAATAGACGACCCTGGGTAGCGCTAAGAGCGGATGTGGGCGAGCTGCGGTAGTGATGGGGGCCCCTTGGTGACGGGAAAGTGATGTGACGTTGTGACTGAGTTGCTGGTGGTGATCTGTGATTGGTGAAAAATGGAAATGTTTAAACGGACATTTGTGTTCTCTTCTGCCTCTTCTTCTCTCCTACAAATCCACGCTCCTTCAGCTCTGGCGTCTTTCACAGTGCGCCGTCCAGCTTGTCAGCACTCCTAACCCATGTTTTTCAGACTCGCCTTTCCCCTCCTCCTCCTCATCCTCTTGACCTCTGCCCGCTCCCACTCCTCCTTTGAATTCTCACATGCACGCCGCTCTCTCGCCATAAAGTCCTCTCTAGATAGGCGTCAGGGCCCCCTGGCGAGCCTTGGAAGTACCGTAGGAAATATTGGCCAGGACTTGGGCAACGACTTGGGAGATATTCTCGGTGAGTAATCTTTCTCTTTCTCTGCCCCCTCTCTTTCCCCGCTCATCCCACCCGTCTTTCTTCTCTCAGCCAATCCAAGCCCCGCCGACAAAACTCCTCCCCCTACCCCAGACTCTAGCCCCCTATCCACCAGCAGCGGCCCAGGCGACCGTCCTCCTCCCACAAGCGATGGCCGTCCCTCGACTCTTCCTGGTTCCCAGTCTCCGCCACCAAGTGCTTCCTCTGTCTCCCAGTCTTCCCCGGACCCTACTGCTCACCCTACTCCCTCCTCCACTTCACAATCTACTTCCTCACAATCTGCTTCCCCTGATATTACCTCTATCACACCCTCGCCTTCGCCTTCCCCGTCCCATGATGGCCCCTTGGGTCCTCTTGGCAGTGTTGTAGGTAGCGTTGCTTCAGATCTCGGCGACGTTCTTGGTGGTGGTGGGTCAGCC
>QFDT01002829.1:0-10300 GCA_003315915.1 Macrolepiota dolichaula | reverse complement strand
TGTCCCCGTCATGCTGGCTTTGCCAATCTTATGGCTCACATGGTAAGGCGTCAATTCAAAATCGGCACCGCGACGATATTCATTGAAGCTCCCTACATAGGTCTATCATTATCTTCATCGTGTGCATTCTGTGGTTCATGTGGCGAGTAGGCACACCGCCTCCAGATAATAGCACCACTTTCCCAGCTTCACCCAACACTACCCTCGGCTTCCGTATTTTCTTATGCATTGCACTCGGCATCGGCCTCTTCTACGGTACACTCACCCTCATCACATTCCATCGATACGGAGAACGGTCAGCCGAGAGGTGGAGAGAGCGCCTTAACCAACTGCTCAAAGCAGCTGAGGAGAAGCAGAAGAAGGAGAAGGAGAACCCACAAGCTCAAATATTAAATGCGGCTTCACCCTCACCCTCATCCTCAACGGGCCAATACCCCCCATCACAACTCCAGAATCAGTCCATGCTACCGTATAGATACGGTTCCCCTAGCCTAGCGCTGCCGTCTCAGACAAGCTGGCAGTCTAGCAGTGGTTCTGCGCATCGCAACCTGTCCTTCAATCAATCCGGTCAATACTTCCAACCTAGTGCTGCCGGTATGGCTTGAGTATCGGATACTTTGATGCCAGCTAAGGAGTACCCCATGCATTATATTACCCCTCTCCGTCTCTCTCTTTTTTCCCATACCCAGGAAATAGTCAATGTGTTTTTGTTCCGTTGTTGTACTGCTGTATATCAGTTCTTCAGCGCCACCATCCTGCCCAATGTTATATACCTTGCAATTTCTTCTTATGCCTTGCTGCTCGAATGGCGCCACCTCAGAACAAAAAAGAAACCGCTTCCTCTCGAGTCATTTACTTGTTCTAGTAAAATGCTGAGGTGATACATGGTTTAATCTCTACAATAAATACTGCGGAAAATCCACGATGGGGTGTGGATAAGTGATGGTGCGGTGAAACACATCCCTGGAATATAGGGATGGATCGATTTCCGGGAGACCGTCCAGGGTGAAGAGTAGGTTTACCTCCTTCAACGCTCTCGAATAAGAAGCCCGGAGATGAAATGACTTGTATTCATAAGTACAATGCTGACTACATGCCCGCATGATGTAATCGAATCAGTTGATGCGAATGGATTACTGAAGGACACGGATGGTGTATACATGTGTCAATAGTTTGATCAGATAGTCTTGAGTTGTGTGATCTCATTCCCATACGATACAAATACACTCCAATAATCGCGCGATGTACACAAAACCTCATCCAGAATATCAGAAATGCCTCATATTGCGTGTAAATACAACCAAAAGTCCAACAAAATTATGCTAATCAAACAAGAAAAAATGTGCGTAACGAAAAAAATAATCAAGCAAGTGCCGAAACACCCGCATCCCACTCATCCTTACTTACCCTCCCAACACCTCTACACACAGGACACGTCACCTCAACCTCCTTTCCCTCCGGTCCAACAAATTCTACCTCTGTATTCCGAAGCGCCAATGAAACGCGTTCAGAGCTAACGAGACAACTGGAATGGAAGGTGTGCGAACACATCAATCCCTTCTCAACATTAGAATCTTCCACAATCTCATCAAAATCGCCTCCACTCTCGTTTGTGATATCCTTATGACCGGTATGTGGGGTCAGTGGTCGAATACACAACTGGCGCATGGCCTCCTCGCCGACATCAACCCACGGATCCTCATCACTCGGTCCAACACCACACGAAACATCACAACACCTCAACCCTGCCTCTTGTTCCTTCTTCTCTACCCGCTGGCGAAGGGTCAATCCGGGCGCTGGAGGTGGTGTCCACCGCTTCCGCTCCTGCTGTTGTCTTGGCATCTCAGATGGACGCGGAGGCGGAGAGCCGGGTCCAAACGCCCAGCTAAATCCTCGACCACCACCGGTCGTGGATCGAGAAGGATCTCGTGGTTGCACTGGTGGCCCATCGGTTCGTGCTTGAGATTGGCCTTGTTCCGTAGCAGGAGTAGCAGGCGGAGCGAGCATTCCCCCGATGATATCAAATAATGGGAAATCCCCCAGGACTTGCTGAGCTCCTCCCTGCCCCTGCCCATGTCCAACTTGTCCTGGTTGTCCCCCTTGCGTCTGTTGAGCCGGCGTACCGTTGACGCCAAGTCCGCGCATTCCAAATGGTAACACAATTGGAGCTGCGCCGAAGCCCAATTGTGAAGCAGGGAATGGCACAGGCGGCCTCTCTGGCCCAAACATAACAGGTCCCTGCGGTTGCGCCCCACTTTCTTCACCCCTACGTGTAGGGGCACCCGCAGTACCTGTCGGATTGGCGGTAGGGCCAGAACCAGACGCTGGCGTTCCGGCGCCTCCAAAAATTCTTGAGAACACATCTCCGAGAACCCTGCCTATGCCCTGCGTAGGGATTGGAATCGCGAACGCAGCCCCCCTTGTCCTCCCTCCATCATTGCCACCGGCTGCAGCTTCTGGAGTGCCGGCTTGGGGAATAGGATTCGTAGCAAAGGCACCACTGAACGGACTCGATGCGTTGGCACTGGTAGTGCTTGTGGGAGTAGCGCCGTTAGCGTCGGTACTATTAGCCACATGGCCATTTGGGGTGCCAGGAACATGGATCTGAGTGATCCCAGGACCGTGTAATGGGAATGGGAATGGTCCACGACCAATGTACATGTCAATTCCGATGGTTACGACGTCATGAGGTGCACGACCCTCATTCGCACCAGCATTTCCGTTAGGATGAACACTGTTCTCTGTACCATCACCATTGTCACCCGCGTTGACACTTGCATTATCTGTAACTGTAGTGGGATCTCCTGTGGCCGTGCTAGCAGGAGTGGCCGCTCCGGGGTGTGTATTGTGGGTACCAGGCCGGAATAGATTAACTACATTGTCGTCAGTTGCGTCTTCATGGGGAATAATAGGAAAATCGTACATGGTGGATTACCGATGACGACCGGGATATCGAGCCCAAGTAGACTTCCCAATCCTGGAGGTGTTTGTCCCTCACCCCCCTCCCTAGTTGCACCGGTTTCTCCGTCGGATTCTCCCGCCTCCTGAGCCCGTGCTCGTCTCTGAGCCCGACTCGTATATGTCAAATTCTCTGGGTCGATATTAAATCGACATATAGGGCACGTTGTCTGCTTGGGTTTTGAAAACCATGGAACAAGACATGATGCGTGGAAGACATGTGCACACGGGAGCGTGACGATGCGCTGATACTGCTTCTCCCCACCATCCTCCTCCGATCCTGTCGACAAGGGTTCAGTCGATTGTGTTTGGGAAACATCCATCGCGTCAGAATCAGGCTCCTCCTTTTCATGCTTCCCCTCCTCTGCCACCTCTAATAACAACCTTTCCCAGCAAATGGCGCAGCCACCATCCCCAAGTCCACCAACACTCACGCCGCCCCCTGCGACTTCTTCACCCCCACTGACTTCCCCGACCCTCTCTAACCTCTTCACCAGCCCAATAGGCACATCCTCCAATCCCTCTACCAACTTCTTCGCCCGCTCGGGGTCATCGACATCCCTCTCAAACAATCCGGAATTTTGATAGGATAATGCAGCAAGAAGACCAATGCGTGCTATGATATCTGCCAATGAAGTTGCACCACCGCCGGGCCCGGCGGTGGGCCCACCTGGTGGCGGATGTGGCTGAGGCGGCGGAGAATCATTGGTTTGCGACTGTGCGGCCTGAGCCGGGGGGAGTTCAGGACTAAGCCCTACAGCCGATTGCGCTTCCCTGCGGTCTCCTGCGGGTGTTGTAACCATAGCATTATCGGTGTGCACAGGTGGCAGACGGAGAGGTGCGGTGGTCACGCCGCCATCCGCATTGAGTGTGAGTGAGAAACCGCCTAGGTACTCTGACTGCAGGCTGGGACCTGCAGTCCGCTGTAGTAATGTGCTAGCATTGGGGCCGGAGTTATTGGAAGCCGTGGGCGTGGATAAGGTACCAGTAGTAGTTGAAGCAACGGTAGGTGCGGTGACAGGTGGTTGGACAACCCCAGCCGTATCCTGTGCAATATTATTAACCGACTGCGAAGGCGATGGTGACCCAGAATTAAGATTAACAAGATTAGGTGGAACCAAATGTTGGAAAAAGCGGAATGGACGGGAGTTGGTTGGAGAAATGGGAACAGAGGGCTGTGATGATAACATTTCAGATAGCTGAATGGGTTGAGATGAGGGGGATGGTAATCCGAGGCTGGTTGAATTGGAAGGATGCGTGGGGCTGCTGATCCGATGTGAAGGGTGACGACGGTCTCGTTCGTCGTCATGATCCTCTTCGACTCGGGTTCTGCGCACACTCGTGCGGAGCGATGTCAAAGGTGAGGGGGAGATTATTGGGTTCGACGGGGGATCTAACGATGGGATGAATGGTGTCGTGGGCATCGTAGTGGGTGTGGGAGTGGTCCCCATTGCTGTCAGGCTGTTGTCATTAGAATCTGTGGAGTCATCTACGAGCATTTCAATTTCGTCTATGAGGGCAGACTGTTCTGCAATTGTGGTGGAGTTTATCTCGACCCGCATATTATCGGCTGCATGCTCGGTATGATTGCGTTCTGAATCCATTTCTGAGTCGAGGCAATACAGGAACAGAGCAAGTCGCGCGAGAGAGTTTATTGTAGGATTCCTGGTCGCTTTACCTGGCTCTTGTAGAGGGATCTATAAGTGTACTGTACTAGAGTGATGTGTTAGTAGAGACGTACCAGGAGAGGATGGTGGTTGAAGAATAAGAGAGCTGTACTCTGGCTGTGGCTGATGTGTTGCCGTATTTGCATCACTGTCCCAACCTAGAATGTGCTAGAACAGTCGACAGAAGCTGCTCAATAATAGCATAAAAATCTCATAAAATTGTATAAGCCACCCACAGCCTTGAGAATGAAAATGGCGCAGTCTTTGTGTGTATATGCGCATGACACGAGGCTCTTGACATGGGCGCCAGGCAAGAAAGGAACACACAGATACCAGACACAGCCACCGGCAAGCACCGGCCATCGGCTGGTTCCTTTTGACCCCGAGGAAAGTCAGGACTCAGGAGGCTCCCATCTTAACCATCCAAAGGCAAGAAAGGCGTAAACTGGATACAGGTATACCTCGCCAGACCTTACTTTAGAATACATACATATCACCCAACTACGAGTAAGTGGCTGACCTTTTATCCCCATTGACTCGTCTGATTGAACTTAATTTATCTACATCTCATCATCGTCGACTAGCTTCTTTTCCGCCGGAGTATCGACAAAAAGAGTACAGACAGCACTGCACAATTTCTACTTGTATCTGACGCACTCTACTTGGACCAACTTGAGTCACCATAGTATCCCGCACTCGGCTCTCGAAACCGCAGCCCAGAGCGGTCCCTTACCCTCGCTTCCTCGAACACCCACCTCTCTCCACAGACACGTAGACATGACTTTCAGTCCGAGCGGAAATGATTGGCAGTTGACTCACACCTATCCCGAACATCGAGGCAGATGTCACACCTACACCAAGCTCTTGGCACACCAGCAGACTGATCCCATTCCTACGAATAGCTCAAGTTTCACTCGCTCTACAAATTAATGCGAGGCCGCCGGGTATTAGCGCGAGTGAAACGCACAATCAGCGGTGGCTGGCATTTGATCCCGTAATTAACCAAGGCTGCGTGTTACACCCTTTCCCTATTATAGTTTGTAATGATGACAGCCGTCGCGCTGCTCCAAGCCGAAAACGCAACCTATGAAAAGATTGTACGGTATATAATGGCAGGTGAACAACACAGTTGGCAAAGAGAGCGTATTTCCCGGCTTCTCATGGATACGTCGTCGATCCAAGGGTTCTCCCAAGCCGAGATTGTGAGTGCCGTTGCGGATACGCAACCTGTAACTTATACCTATAGTAAGTCGCGACGATGATGTCCTTTTGTTGTATTAACTCACCCTAAATAGCGGCTGCCATTGCACTTGTCGTTTATGACTCTTTGATATTATTACGCCGGGAGGTATGCGTTGGGGGCATCTGCTATAGACTAGCGCCTATCTGACATTTATCAAGGTTGATCACATCTACAAGTACTTTCCGACCCTGCATGAGGGAGATCTCCATTCACTCATTGGCCAATTTATAATACTTAGGGGTTCACATTCACTTACTAAGTGGATTTACGTCCTTGTCAGAATGAGTGGACTCCTGATTTTCTTGTACGTGCGCTTGTTAATAGATTCACTCGCATTACTGACACACCACGACAGAATCAATTTTTTCAGTGAGCTTCCCTTTATCCCAGGCTTTGTCATCGCTGACTAGCACTAGCGTATGCGACTTCTCATCAGAAGCCAACCGTAAGAGAACTAGATTCGTTATCCTCTCCTAGCTGATGGTGGAATTAGATGTAGGTGGATTATCACACACGACAATTGACACGACTCGCCCATACAATTTCTCTGGACAGGTGCTGGATCAGGCAATGGGTCGGTGGCTTGTAAGTAGGAACTTGAAAATGCCTACTACACAACTCTTAGGACCTACCAATTAGCTTTTTCCAAGTTATCTACACTGCAGTGATCAAAACACTTCTCGTCCTGCGCCTTCGAGCACTATACAGAAATAAAAAAGAAGGTCTGTTCTCCTTTCGCCCCCATCGAAATCTGCTGGGCACTTAATGCTACGCTAGTGACGATAGTCTTATGTTTCACGACTGCTAGTAAGGACTTCTAAACTATAGGGAGCGCTCCTAACTAACCGAACCAACCAACTCAGTTGAGCTACTGGTAATCTTGGATTCCTGATGATAGGTATCCAACCTGAATCATCGCCACCCCAGAGCACAACATATGCCTATATCATGACGGGTCTCAACATGCAACAATATGTCAGGTCTCCAGCACCTGTCCCTGGTTGTCCAGTGCTCCCTACAAATAAATTGCATCATTTCCGTGCCCCATCTGTTGTATGGTCAGTAACCCAACGCAAGTGCCCGACATCAACTGACACTTACCATCAGGGGTACAAGACTAATGAGCAACAGTGGGTGGCATAAATGGTAACCATGGTCCTCATTTCTCATTCATCATGAAAAGGCATAGAACTTCTATTTCTGTTTATTGGGCTCTACAGATGCTTGAGAGAAACAGACCGATCCTTCTACTATGGATTGGCGCGCTTGAAGCAATTGGCCCCAACTCTGTACGTATTTTACAGGGATGGAACCGTATTCTATTTTCCGTAAGTCCCAATCACTCGATATACCCCGAACCGTGCTTCATTAATGCAACACAGAATATTCGGTGAGCGTTGATTTCCAAGTGGTTTCGAGTTTTGGGCTATAGCTCCGATTGCAGCCCTCAGTCTGTTCGGGTTTGTCTCGGCCTTTACAACCTTCGCTGAACGACTTACTTGCGCCAACTGGGAAGCGTAAGTCATGACTCTCAAAAACATATATCCCAACATAGGCATTAACTACCTAAAATCAGATGGCTTGCAATAGTCTATTATATCTCCGTAAGTCCGCAATCCGTATATCGGGAACCACTCGCCCGACCTCATGCTTCCACCGCCCCAGGGAACACGCCTGATCCTGAATATCCGTAGCACTGGATCAAAATACACAACCAGCATGTTGACACAGCAGATTTCGACATTGGCCTTCGATACCGCACAATCGGATGCGGAAGACGCATCGATCAATTCTCCGGAAATCGGTAGTAGCATCGTTCTTGATATCAGTCAAGAAAAGATGTATCCCGCCGCAGCTCAGGGATTACCTTGAACCCAATACGAATAAATCTCGGTATAGTTGATACTCCATTAGTCTTGTATTAATATTCTCAGACGTGGGATTACGATTACTAGTACAGCTGTATTAATTTTGACGATTACGAATCTTCTGAAATAGTACTATCTATAACCTTCTCATTGAATTTTTTCTCCCACTGGAAAGGGCACATCACGGGCTGGAATTACTCCGCATCATGTCTTCAGGTCACCAGTCACTTCCCGTGTTGTTGATGATACTTATTCTTTCCCGCATGCAATGTGCCCATCCCCATTATAGCCTTGGAATCAGTCTTGTGCCCATATTCTTTGTGCCTACTAGCCACCTCTTCCCACCACCATACCCCAGGCGCTAATTTGTCTGGGATGTCGCACTCGACCAAACTCCCATCACTGATTACTATTTCTGAGGTTCTTTTACGTAGACACACCTGTTGAGTCTGTGACTGATGGCTGAACAACACCTGAGCGCCAGCTTGCTTATGGCGATAGAAAAATCTACCTCCTACTCGTGACACAAGGCTCCTACCGACTTAGAAAAGGTTATAGACGAGATATGCAGCCCTAATCATAGGTCTGTTTGGTTTGGTCATCTTAGTTGCTGCTAGACTATTAATTACTTCTCGCTAGTTTCTCCACCTTAATCTCGCCTGCCTCGTGCGATTGAATCGCTGAACCATGAAGGTCAGCGCTACGAATACGTAGGTATGGCTGTTGCTGATACGAAGTGATATAGTATAGCATCAAAATTGCGTCCAATCCCGTACATCTTTCCCCCTTCAATAATTTCTGTCACTCATCGATGCTATAGTATATGGTGGGTTCTTTCGCGTGTATCGGAGGGGGCCTGTTTGGGCTTGATATCTCCTCAATGTCCGGGGTGTTGAATGTAAGTGGTTGGTTCGGGGTATGCCATCGTCCTCCACATCTAACTCCTGAACAGAACCAATACTATCTCAGGGACTTCAGTTAGCAGGATTAATCCGAGACGACTATAGTCGTCAAATCGGCTGGGATTAATCCATAATCCAGCCAATTTTGGATTAATTGGCTGTATTTAATTCACAGTCCAGCCATGGATTATCCAGATAATCTGGACTTTATGGTTCTGCTGGCTGCTTTCAGCTGGACTAATCCAGTCAATTTCAGGAATTCAGAAGGTATATTAAATTATAATCTACTATGTTATACATATCTGTACTCTAAAATCCTGCACGTCATATTGGGCCACCCTCTTGTTGTTGTCTTCCCCTTAGGACAAGAGGGCTGTCATAGTGTCCTAGCACATCAGGATGGTGTTAGCAAGCTAAAAATAGACTGGATGATTGCGACTTATGACTGCTGGCAACCGCGTGGGGGGGGGAATGAGAGTGTAAGAGAACAAGTTGTTAGACCCTACTGATGTGGCACAATTGTGACATGTTCACGTGATGCACGCCAGCTCATCACTGCTGACTTCAATGTTCAACCACCTCCTTCTTGCCTCCACTCCTATTGTTGCACTCCTAAAGTCAACACTTGTAAGTCATATTCATCTAGTCTATCCTTAGCTGACTAACACTGTTCTGATGTACTAGGATGCTATGACAGCCCTCTTGTGCTAAGGGAAAGACGACAACAAGAGGGCGGCCCGATATGATATGCAGGATTTTATTCTGGGTTAGATATGTATAATGTTGTAGATAATAATTCAATATAGCTTTTGAACTCCTGAAATTGACTGGATTAATCCAGCTGAAAGTGGCCAGCAGAACCATGAAAGTCTGGATTATCTGGATTAATTGGCTGGATTTTGGAATTAATCCAGAATCCAGCCAATTAATCCAAAATCCAGCCAATTGATCCAGAAGGCCAATTAATCCAAAATCAGCTGGATTATGGATTAATTCCAGTCAATTTAATGACTATAGTTGTCTTGGATTAATCCTGCTAACTTCAATCAATGACTATCTAGACCAATTCCGTTGTGTAAGCCATTTCCCTGTGATGAAAGAAATACAACCAACTTATTCTATTGGGAATAGCCCGGGAGTGGGGCACAGGGCACCATTGTTGCTTCGATGCCTGTGGGTTCCTTTATCGGTGCTCTTGCCGCTATGCACTTAGCAGATCGCATGGGCCACAAGCTGACTATCTGTTATGGTTCACCCAGAGGGCACCACGAGGATGGCTGCTAGGCTAGTCAACACTGAAGGATCACTTCAACGATCACCTTCAGCTGACAACACTTGGTTGTCCTGGAGTACTGAACAGAGACTAATATCTCCTGTTGTTGACAGACAGGAGAATGCTAAGTTCACTCAGGAGAATGCAATGATAGAGTTGTATTTGAGAGAGAGAGGGATAGGACAAGCATAGAAAGGAGGGAAGTAAACAAGAGGTTGAAGCTGAAGCTTCAACTACAGAATAGTCCGTTATTTATACAATTTGAGATACTTCTGTCTTTACTATTTTGTCCATTGCTAATTAGGAAGAGACGCTGCTAATGGGATTGGAAGGGACATTGGAACGAGATGGCATTCCGGGAATGGAAGCTCGCTGTGAAATGGAAGATG
>QFDT01002823.1:0-11332 GCA_003315915.1 Macrolepiota dolichaula | reverse complement strand
ACTCCCAGTCTTCCCATTGTGCGTCGACTACCATCATGTCTGTGAGGACGTCAAAGGAATCAAAAATAATATTCATAACAGCAAGGCTCAACCTATGCTGGCCACATGAAGATGAGGAGCGTCAGCTGGCTCTTCAGCACCAATTGTTTCGCTTGTCACTTGACTTCCTAATCAGGGCCAGGAATGACTTTGTGACCAATGTTGTGTGGGATGGATTCTCGAGACTTTCCACCTTCTTTCAGGATCTAGACTTTGGGAACCCGCATTACTTCCATAGTTGTGGAATGATATTGGTCTACGCAATATCAGTTTGTTCATTGCATTTTATCATGTGGAGTCCCTGATTCTGTTTACAGGTCTTTTCAATGCATTTAAAGGATTGGGGGGTATTAAGAACGATCCCACTACAATCATTCAACCAGAATGATATTAGAGTCAATCTTTGCCCAGAAATCATAAAATGGGGAAAAGGAGAGAACAGCTTTTGGTTGGCATTGACTGAGCTGGGTCTGGGATTGATCCGCCAAGTGAGTATAGATGTTAAAATCTACCAGTGCCCAGTCTGAACCATTCTCATTTAGCTATATTTCATAGATAGTCAAGGTATAACCCAGCCAGTCAGTGGGGATGATCCCTCTAGCTATCCAGATTGGAACACTAACCTTGAAAAAAACCTGACCTCTTGGACAAACATGTCATCCTCTCATCCTGTCATGATGCTCAGCAATGGTCGAAAGAGCTGTGCCATCATTTATTTCAATGTACCTGGTGAAGGCTTTTGGACTGTTGCTGTGTCTTGTGTTCAGACTTCATAACATGTTAGCCTACATTCTAGTGAGAGCGTCTGTGCGATGGAAATCAAGGTCCCTCCTCTCAGCTTACTTCATCAGATGACATAACTTTATTTTTACGTCTTTTATAATTCCCTGTACTGTTTATCTTTGTGCCAAATTACCTTCATATCCCAGCCCACCAACAATATGAGCCGTCATTGATTGTGCTTCCCCTTCCAACAGAATCCAGCCCCTTCACACCAATAGACTACCGTATCAGATATCCATGTACCGCTGAATTGTGAGAGTGCTAACTTCCTTCAATGAAAGAGAAACAACCAAGGCATGAATTGAATGAGTGGTCCAAGTGAAGAATTCATAGACCAGGGAGGAAAGGAGTGTTTGCCAGTTCCCCTTTCACCAACACAAAATAGAGATTATGTCGTTATCATTCTTTGTCTTTGCGACAAGGGCTCAAAAGAAAGATATCCCAACCAGCCAGCTTTCTTGTGAAAAGTGAAGCCTGTATCGTAGTCACTTGGTACTGGCGCTAAAAACCTATGATATGCATGCTTTGGATGATGATATGTTTCATACACATCCACCTGATCCCCTTGAGCTCTCCACTTAAGAATATACACAATGTATGTTGAGTTGATATCTCCACTCATCACATAAAAGCTATATCTGTGTAGTCTATATCTGCACTAGATAAGGTTCTACCAGATGAATCTAGAGATAGATCATCTGAGACCCACACTTGATCCATGGTGGAGTACTCATGTATCCGCTCCATTCTCCATGGACCCACCTGTCCAGAGCAATCCACTGGACGATCCTATGTTATATGTAGAACCCATTCCACTCTATGATCCTTAGATACTTCTATGAATAGTCATTTAGAATATGTATATAAACCCTATGTATTCATTTCTATTCTACAGTTGAATACACACTCTTCTACCACTCTATTGCTATACTCTCTACTCTCAAACTCTATCTTCTCTATACAAACCAGTGAGTGTTAGATCACCTCACCACTGTGCAAAGCACCATTATGGTGCTTCCCCATAGTCCTACTCTATAGGACCCTGTTGCTGCTAGGACATATTCCACAACAATGTATAATAATCTGCCACCAAAGAGTTATAAACTACCTTCAAAATCAAATAGAGATGCTAATCACATTGTTTATGGAGAGGAAACATACTCAGACACCCCATCGGCTTGGTCAAATATATTATCATGGACTCAGTACATCCTGTTTTGCATAATACTCACGGACTCAATCAACGCAGACAATTAGCTTGTGGCCTACAGTAATCAGCGACCATTGATCAGTACTCAGTCTTGACAGACGTACTATAGTTCAAGTGTGACTAGGGTTCAATATCACGATCCAAAATCCCAAATTAACTTGATGTTGGGGTGATGAACGTTTGCAGGGGTTGATCCAATAACAATAAACTAATACTTCATGGATTTATCTCTGTAGGCACTGCTGCAGAGCCCTATATTCTGTCGAAAAGCTGCCGTAATAATTCACTTGTTCTCTTGAATGACTGATGCTACATATCAACCCGAGAAGTCCCAGAGATAGCTGCATCATCCAACTTTTGATCAATTGATCATCTTGCAAATAAATACATGGGAGCTTATGGTCCTCACCTCCTTGATGCCAAACATCTTTCAACGTGAGCCCTTGTAGAAGCGATGAAGTTCTACTCTCTAGAACCACAGGTCCCACATGTACGGCGTCGCGCCCCCTTCAATGATTATGAAAACCAGTGGTAAATCCAGTATCCCTTTTGCATTGATAGATGAGAATCTGGCTTCTGGCATCTTCTACAATACACAGCAGAGTAAAGTCTTGTGTAATTCAAATTACTTCAATGCTGTTTCACAATGCCACAATCAGCTCCAGTTCTGGAAAGACTGGGAAATGACAATCAGGATTGCTGACTCATTCAGCGCTTCAGCGATCGATCAAAGAGTAGTTCAGCAGAAGGCAAGGTTCCACACCCCAACCAACCAATCTTCCATTACCATGGTTCTCAAACTCTATGGATACGTCCACTCTCCAGCTGCTAAGCTCGTCGCAATGGTTCTCTACAAAAAAGAGATTCCTTTCGAATATATCGAGATTGATCTCAGCACGAGAAAGAATAGGACCGAGGAGTACCTAGCCATCCAGCCATTCGGTCAAGTTCCCTGTATCGTAGGTGGAGATGATACTCCTACCTCACATGGTGCTGACCATTTGCAGGACAACAATGGTTTCATCTTGTACGAGAGCCGTGCTATTGCACACTACCTCGAGGAGAAATACCCGAATCAAGGAACCAAACTCATTCCATCTGATCCCAAAAAGCGTGCCTTATTTGAACAAGCTGCTTCTACGGAAGCATTCAGCTTCAATTTCTATGGCACCCCCATAATGTACGAGGCTTTGGTGAAACCGTGAGTACATTCGAGTACCTGCCATGTTAATGATACTGAATGATCTCAAGGCGTCTTGGGCAAGAAGTCAACCCTCAGACAGTCAAGGATCTTATAGCTTCTCTATCAGCAAAGCTTGATGTCTATGACCAGATTCTCGCCAAACAGCCATATATAGCAGGGGATGTGCGTATTCACGGTGCTCGTTGTAAAAGATAAAACCTCATTTAATTTCAGGAGCTCACCCTCGCAGATCTCTTCCACATTCCTGTTGGGAATGTGATCTTCATGGCTGGGATCAATGTCATTGCAGAAAAGCCAAACTGTTGAAAGCAAAGTGCACAACGAGCACACATGGTAGTGTACAATAAGGGAAACACTTGCCTTGCTAATTGGTTCTGGTGGTAAAGCTTTGAAGATGCTTAGAGGTTTGCTTGAGAGTGAATGAAAGAGCAGAGAAAGTTATCATAATTGGCTATCTAAGTAGTCCTTATATACCCAAGAGGGTCCAGGGTAGCCATACTGTGCATACTACACTGACATCTACATCGACAGTTTGAAGACTGGAGAGTTGTCAGCTATTCTATTACATCTAAGAATAACTACATAATGGAAGCATGCAGGTATTCATTCCGCACAGCCTCGTGTGATCAATGCTTCTATTGTCAACATATGGCAAGAGCAAATGATCCGGTCCGAGCGCCCGTGACGGCGCTTATGCTGTCACGTGATGTGACATGTGACGAGAGCATGACTAGCGCTTATGCTGCTTTGTCAACACTCCCCTATGCTCGAAGTCGCATCTGCGAATGGTCACGTGGACTGAGCGTCTAGGTATTTATATAGCGCTCCTTCAGTGCTGTTTGGTCTCGACAAATTCGAGTCCATAGAAGTTGTCACGGAAATATTTAAATTTGACTGCGCCGAGATTTTTGGTAAGAAGGTCTGCAGGATTTTGCGTACCAAGGATTTTCTCCAAGGCGACCTTTCTATCCATAACTACCTCCCTGATATAGTGGTAGTGAATGTCAATATGTTTTGACCGCTTTTCCACAGATTTGTTCTGTGCGAGGAATAGTGACCCCATATTGTCACCGCACAGTGGAAGGGAAGGTAGGATGAATCCAAGCTCCTCCATAAGTTGCTTGATCCATACTACTTGGCGGCTTGCATCGGAAAGCGCCATATACTCGGCCTCTGTTGAGGACAACGCGACTGTCTTCTGCGCACGGGTAGTCCATGTGACCACTGAAGAAGCGATCGAGACAAAATACCCGGTAGATGACTGTCTTGTGTTAGGGTCAGCTGCCCAATCAGAGTCGCTGAAGGATATTATTCCTTCACCCTTTCCCCCATCTAGCGTGATCCAGTAGAGTCGGGTCGCGTTCAGGTACCGAAGAACTTGATAAGCTCGATTCAGGTGTTCCTGAGTTGGGTTGTGGGCGTGTTGCAAAAGTTGCGTCATGGCGTAACTGATGTCAGGTCGTGTTCCGATCATGATGTACATGAGGGAGCTGATCACCTGTTGGAAGCGGAGTCGGATCGTTGGATTAACCGGTCCGGTATTGGCAAGGGCTTGATAGCCGTCAGGGAGTGGAGTAGAAGCAGGTTTGGACGCTGTCATCTCGAACTTCTCCAAGACTTTTTGTAAATAGTCTCGCTGATCTAGGTAGATCTTCCAGTTCTTTCGATCACAACGGATGCACATGCCAAGGAACTCATTACCAGATGTGTCCCTGCAATCCCATCGCTTCTTGAATTCCTCTTTCTTCTTTTTCAGAAGGGCAGGATCATTTCCCATGAATAGCACATCGTCGACGTAGACTATAGCAATGACAAGTTTGCCAGTCCTACTGTTGCGGTAAATATATACGCCGGCGTCGGATTTGCATCGCTTAAATCCTAGTTTGGTCATAGACGCGGATACTTCGCGCCACCAGGATAAGCCAGCTTGCTTAAGGCTGTACAACGCTTGGCGTAGTCTCCACACTTTCTTCTCTTGGCCAGGCACAACGTGTCCTTCTGGCTGTTCCATATAGATTTCTTCTTCCAGATGTCCGTATAAGTAGGCGGTTTTTACATTGACGCCTTCTATTTCCCAATCCTCTAAAGCCACAAGGCTGAGGAGAAGGCGTGTACTTTCGTACCGGACTACAGGAGAGAATAGCTCGTCGAAGTCTATTCCCTCTATCTGGGAGAAACCTTTAGCCACCAGTCGAGCACAGTATCGTCCGTCCGACTTGGGCGTGTAGACCCAGCAATTTTTGATCGCTCGTCTCCCCTTGGGAAGATCAACTAATTCAAATACTTGTCGATCATTTAGCACTTTTATTTCATCATTCTCAGCGTTTTCCCATTTTGCGCACTCCTGAGCAGGTAGATGCTTCAGATCGCAATGCTGCTTCAGAATCCTGGTCTTCTCAATCACTTCCGCTGACTTCGCACAAAGAAAGTCGATCAAATCTTGCCCCCCTTCCTCCACTAGTTTAGCGATCAGGGCGTCTTTGTCCATGGGTTCTTCGGCATTAGCCGGTTCCTCATCTGGGAAGACAGTAATGTGCTAGTTAGGTAGTAGAAGTGAAATCAATACAAAATCACTATAAGTTGCAATGGGTCACTAAGTTCACCACTACTAACTGCTAGTGCTCGCGAACGAGTTTCGAAGGGGAGATAATCAACTAGGTAGGTAGGGGTGGGGGGTGGTATTAGCTAGCGAGATGTCTCACTAGTGGTTTTGGTAGCTAGCGAGTGGGGGCTCACTAACGGGGTGGTCGCTAGATGACGACGGACAAGGTTGTTTAATTGAAATATAACTTCGAATCCTAAATGACGGCTACGTCACTATAGATACCAAGATAAAGGATCCGCAAGGATAGTTAACAGGCCAGTAGCTAGCTGCACTGTGGTTATACCCTCCCAATCTAGTGAACGTACCGACTTGTACCCTCTTGATACAAGATGCGATGTGAACGCTAGTGATTGTTCGTCGATCAACTCGCTATATCCAATCTATAGGAATTCTTGTTAATCTAATCTCACTTCCTTAATCTGAGGTCTCTATTGACCGAAGCTAAATCTTAATTCACACTAGACAAGTCACTTAATAAATCACTTATATATGATCTATCACTAGACGAGCTGGCAAGATTGCTTGTCCAACGTGCTCGCTAGCGAGGGGTATTTATACATCGCGAGACTAACTAGATTACAAATAAAGGAATAGTAAAATATCGGATTTATCGGTTCGTCGGACCTCTGCTAGCTTCCCTATAACCTGGGTTGAGGGTTCGCTAGGCCAATCGGAGGCCTGTCTAGTTAGCCCTGATGGGTGTCCGTATGGATGGTGCTCTCGCAAGCGATAATACCTAGCTACATCCGTTGGTAGCTAGGGTCGGTAGCACATGATGTCAGGCCATCCTGTGTACCTAATTGTTATCTTTATTCCAACGTGTGGCTAACAGCTATTGATCAATCGATAGCTAGCTGGTGCCTTGCTATTGGTACCCAGAGCGGCTTTGCATTGCCTCACGAGCCCAATTGCTTGCGAGGTATCTCCTCACTAGCCGGTCCGTTCGATGCGTGTCTTGGTTCGATTCTGGGGGGGACTAACTAACGCGGCTGTGCGCTGACTAATCGCTAGGCTTGAGCCGTAGCTAGAGTACTATATCACGAACCGGTCTTTGAGGGCTTGTGTTTCTAAATAGACTGATGTCGCTAACCATTTTGGGTACATAGGGTTGCGTCACTAGACCTCAGGGCCCATTCGCCTTAGTGATCCGTTGATCTACTGATCCGGGGTGCTATTGATAGTCGTAGCGAGACACTTTAAACGTGCTAGCAAAGCTCTGCTTGCTAGATGGACTTGTAGCTAAGGGTATGTTCGTCCAAAGCTAATAGTATTACTCCTCGATACCGTACACTTTTCCGGTAAAGGGTACTAATGACCGGTCTCTCTAGCGAGGTTCATAGCTAGGTACTATATCACTCCTAGCGAGGGTTCCTTGATGTTACTAACGTTTTAACTAGTGATATTCCTAGCTCCTGAAATGGATTCATGATCGAAATCGTTTCAGCCGTAACAACGGGTAAGAACCCTTGCTCGATATGCTGCCGATACATATGCGCACGTCGTTCCGCAATTTGTTCAGGCGCAAGATCTTGAGCAGGTGGACGAGCACCATGCCATTGGAAAGCACGGTGGCACACGAGTCGCTCTTGTGGGGGAACCCATTCACCTTCGCGTCTGTAGTCGCGGATGATGTGAGACAGGATTCTCCTTTCGCCGTACACGTTGCCAGGACGCAATGGTGGTTGCAAAACATGTGAAGATCTGCATGGTTCCTGGGGCTGAGGTTCCGGCACATGATCTGGAGCTTGCCGGTCGTTCAATGGAGGCTGGGGAGCAGGAGGGGGATCTCTTGGTGGAGATCTCCAAGGTGATCCTGGCGCAGGCGGAGAGGGTTCGTGCGCCGGGGGCAGAGGAGCGTTAGGATGTGCTGGAGGCTGAGGCACAGGCGGAACTGGGATGTTCAACGGCACTGCACCAGTAGCGGGGAATTCCGGTGGTGGGGGAGGGTCATTGTTGGAACTATTTCCATCATCATTGCGTAATGATGGAGGAAGACGTGGAATACTGCCACGCTCTATCGCCTCTTTACAGCGGGTCGCATCTACTGGCTTCTTAGGGAACCAATCCTCGTCGAATATGGCAGTGGGTGATTCGAAGATCACATTACCCTCCGTGTGTCGCATGAATTTATAATTAGCGTTCCCACTATAACCAATGAAAAGCATTGGTTCCAAGTGTGGGCTAAGTTTGGATTTACGCTTCTCGGGTGGAATAAACATGAAGGCACCACAGCCAAATACTTTTAGTCGTTGCAGATCCGGTTTAATACCGGTCCTGACTTCCTGGGGCGTCTGCCAATTTAATCGGCGCATCAGTGTGCAGTTGTAGAGATATACCGCGGTTTGAATGGCGAATTCCCAGTAAGATTCCGGGAAGTTTGCGTGTAATTGCATCGCTTCGCTCTTTTCGCGTATAGTGCAGTTAAACCGCTCCGCACGACCGTTCTGCTGATGAATATGGGGAGCAGACGTCGTATGTTCGATACCTTGTTGTGAAAGGAATTTCTTGAATGCTTCGGATGAATATTCGCCTCTGTTATTGGTGTGAAGGTGTTTGACCTTGCCATATGCATTCTCGGCGGTTGCCACAAAGTTTGCAAAGGCGATTAACGCCTCAGATTTGTGGCGTAGGAACGCTACAATCGCATGGCTGGTATATTCATCAACGAAGGTTATCACCCACTTGTACTTGTGGTACAAAAGGGTGGGAAATTCCATGAGATCTGAGTGTACGACCTCAAGATAACGTTTCGCAGTTGATTTGACAGGCGGAAAATGTTTCTGGTGCTGCTTACCAAGAGCGCACCCTTCACAAACATTGGTACCCCTGGGAGTAAAAGGTGCAACACCATGAGTATGTTCTCGGACTTTTTGGAGGACGTCATGAGACGGGTGTCCGAGTCGATGGTGCCAGAGATTGTAAGTTGAGGCATCAAGGGTTACAGACATTCCATATGCGCGATTATTCATGACACGCATATGTACATAATGGATAGTCCTGCCAGGTTGGCGGGGAACTGCTTCCATGTAACCATTGCCTCGAGGCGTAAAGAGGCTCATCCTTCTTTGTGTGGCTTCAACTTTCAAGCCTTCGGCTAAGAATGTGCTGAGCGAAAGGAGCCGTGATACAAACTTGGGAACATAGTAGACTGGCCAAATACGGCTTATCTTCTTTTTCCCATTCACATGATGCTGCACGACGACTGTGCCTTGACCTTTGATAGGGAGCCTTTCGGACGCAGTGGTAACAAATCCAAATTCGACCGATTGGTCTAACTGTGTAAAGTCGTCTAAATATGGCGTGAAGTGCCATGAGGCACCAGAATCCAACAGCCATAGAGCATCTGTCCCGTTTCCATAGGACGCTTCCATTGCAGTGCAGTCGATGCACAATGCAATCTCACATTTCATAATCTCAGGTTCTGAACTCAATGCGGGGGGAACGATTTCATGTTCGGCCATCAAGGCCAGCAGAGCAGTACAATTATTCTCGTAATCTACATAGTTCATCATGAAGTCCATAATCTCTGACATAACCGTCTGGCACTCTAGTCGCACATGGGAGGAGGAGAGGGCGAGCGACGCCCCAGACTGAGAACATATGTTAGATGAATTTCCTGAGATAGAAATGGGTGGTATGTACGAATATGAGTCGCTCCCGTATGGAGTACCCAGCGAGACGGCATCATCCTCAAGCTCCATTGGAGTGATGAGGGGCAAAGGAGGACAGGGCGTGGTGCGTTGCCAGAACATGGTGTCGAAGCCATCTTGAGGCGGCGAGGTGTCTCGCTTGAGCCTCTGTCCCATGTGCTTCACGTAGCGCTTTACAGCGCGACGCTTGGCCTGCTGATAGGCTGTCTTTCCTCGCAGATGCCCTTCAGGTGGCATCTCCCATGCAGAGTCGGTCGTGGCAAACGCGGCCGGAGAGGATTCGGCCTCACTCATTCGAGCGAGAAGGGTACGAGTGGAGGGGGGAGCGGATGTTTCGGCAATCATGGCGAAAGCCGAAGAAGAGACTGTTGCGGCGTTCACAACGGGGGCGATCAAACTATGTCCCGGTTGGACAAAAGGGTCGGCACTGCCGCTGGTGATAGTGGGTGCGCCCGAGCCGGTTGCTGCTGCTGCAGCAATCACAGCCTTCTTCTTTCGGCCTCCGCGGCGGCCATGCTTCTTCTGGTCCTCGTTTTGACCAGGCTGGTTATTCTGGGGCGGCGGCTGCTGGTTCTGCTGCTGCTGGGGTTGCGCTGGAGGGCGCAGACTATTGTTCCCCTGCTGCTGCGAATGCGGCTGCCCTTGCTGCTGGCGGCCGCCTCCAGAATTATTATTATTACCGCCTCGTTGGCGGTTCCAGTTGGGGTTTTGTCCGTGATTACGGACCCCTGAGAAGCGGGCGGCGTTGGCGTGCGCTTGTTGCGCATTGTCAAATGCCTGTTGGACGGCGACGGCGACAATCCCTACACTTAGGGCGGAGACGTTTTGGGAATATTCGAATGTGAGCCGCTGTTTAACATGATCCCATGCAGGTGGGATCCACTGGATAAGCCAGCACGCTTGGACGGGTTCGTCGATGTCAAGACTGTTCGCGCGTAGCGTGTTTATCTTGTTCACCCAGGCAGCGATCTCCATTGTGGGATCAGCTGTGCCAGAGAACTGAAAGTCTTGCAGCCAAGCAATGTTCTGGAAGACGTTGGTGACCATGAAGCCACTGAAGCGGGCCCTGAGACTTTCCCAGAGTTCTCAACTCGTGTCAAAGGAGTGTCTTTGGATCTCCTTCCCGAGCTGTTGTGTGATCGCCGAGATGGCGTTCCGATCTACCATGTCCCATTCGTTCTGCATGGCTCTCTGCGCTGTTGTGAGCGCGGGGCCAGCAGCGACAGCGGGGGTATTGCCTCTTGCTGGAATGGCGGGAGTGGGATCGGGGTGGCGCATGATTGTGCCGTGCATCACAGCTCCAAGGGTGACCATACCCAGATTGGGACAGGTCATAGTGAAACGGTCGAGGTAGCCTCCGATGTTGTATTGCCACTCGTCATAATCGATGGCGCCGTTGAGGATGGGGAGGTTGGCGATGACAGTTGCAGCCATTGTGATCTGCATAAAGCAAGGTTTGTAAGCGCCAAGTTGTGAGCGGATGAACGCTTTCAACAAGCTATGAACCGCCGGTATCGTACGACCAAGGGTAGCGAGTAGTGGGACTGGTGAACTTGTCTGATCCGAGCCCAAAGGACGATCATCACCAGTTCAACAAGGCTAATCGGTGTGTTGAAAGCAAAGCGTACGACGAGCACGCAGGATAGTGTACGATAGGTAAAACACTTGCCTTGCTAATTGAGACGGTGGTTAGCTTGAAACTAAGAGTTGTTTGAGCTTGTAAGAGCGAGTAAACGAGCAGAGAAAGTTATCATAATTGGACGTATCTAAGGCCCTTATATACCATAGAGGGTCCAGGGTATCTACATACTACATACTACGCTGACAAGCCCATCGACAGA
>QFDT01002820.1:0-22661 GCA_003315915.1 Macrolepiota dolichaula | reverse complement strand
GGTAAGGGTGCTCGAGTCAAAAAGCACATCGGCGCACGCTCTTCAACACCCGATCCAGGTGAAACTGTCGAGACAACCCAAGGATACAGAAACTCAGAGAAAATAGGCTCAGTGATGGAATACCTCCAGAAATCCGGAGAGAGCGGGATGTGAGGCTGTTCGTGATTTGGATCAGGTTGAGGAAGCAGTGTATCGTCCGGGGATTCGGCGTTTCTGGTTCGGTCGAGGGTAAAGATAGTCGAACCAAGTTGTGCTATATGTTGCAGTTGCCTGCAAGCGGCATAGCACGCTTCTCGACGAGCCAGGTATTTTGAAGAGGCCGCTGGACCAGTGAGACCGTCGATAGGAGCGCCGGATAATCTGATGGTACAACACCACTTATCATGGGGACCTTGCTCGTCCTCGGCGGCATTGCACTCGAATAGATATTGGTGAATAGGTGCGTCACTTCGTACCCAGTGCGCCGCATGGCGATATACAACGGTCGTCGCTTGGTGTTTTCGCAAGCGGCTTCCAGTTATGGGATCCCGAAGGAATTCGGCATCGGAGTCGTCTTCGCTGTCAGAAGTGTATGGATCATTCTTTTCTCGGAGGGGTCGCGGAGGAATAACCCCACGGGAATCCGGTGTTATTGTATTTGCCCATCGGAGCATTTCCGCGCCAAAGACGGTGCGGGAGAGGGCGTGACGATGCGCAACGTTTCCCTGTTCTACCATACGGATAAAATGACTTTCGCGACCCCTGGCAAAACTGCGGGAATAGGCAAGAGAGACTTGACTTTCGAAGATATCGAACCTAAACAGATGATTCAGAGTTCGATTGAAGCCCTGCCAAAGCGGCGCATGATGCCTACAGTATTACAACAGGAGCCTGAGGAAGGCTCACGTCTTCATAAGATTTAGTTACGACCAGTAGGTTGTATAGTCCAGAAGTGAACTGGCGCGATAACGTTTCCTAAGGGAAAAAATCAGCGTTGGCAGGGCTGGGAATCCCTTGGACGTACCACAATTTTAGAATCCGCCGAAAGATCGGAATTCGTCGCTGCAATGGGACGAACAAACTGCAACCGTGGAGCCAAGCTGTGAAACAAAGCAACCAGTAACTGAGCAATGATGCGTTTTTGCACTTTAAACACCTCCGCCAATTAAGATGTTGATTATCCTTGCGCGAAAACGAACGCACCGAAAATGATGCCACGGAAGTCATCTCCGTAGGGCTCAAAACTCTCCAATAATTCCACAAGACGGAGGAACTTTGGGCTAACATTCAGATTTCGCGAAGTAACATCTAAGTTCGGTAACTTGAAAGGCCAATGTTTAATGATAACACGAGCCCGAACTTCAGGTGACTGACTCTCTGGCTCATCTGTACAGATATCCTCTTCCTTCAAGTCAGCGGCTTTGAGAGCTTCTCGCCAGACAAGGTCCGCAGCGCAAGGACCCAGGTCACGCAAAGCCAGACCTGCTTTACGAAAGTGATGATCCAGGTACGAAGCACCCAGGGTGCATTGTCGCAATTTTTGAGACAAGAGTGTCTCCTGCCAGTTGTTCTGCTTCTCATAGACTACAACGAGGTCCGTCGGATTTTCTTTGGGGGGAAACACCATCGTGCCAGTGGTTCCAAATACTATGGCGTCCAGGGACTCCTTCAGGCGAGCCACTTGAGGATCAGAGATGCCGAAATGAAAAGGTGGAATGAGTATGAGGGTACGGGGTCGCCGGGGAGATACTAGGGAAGAGCAATCGTCCGACATGGATCTCATAAGCAAAGGTTTACAGCCTTCACTCGAGAGGATAGAAGCATCACACACTATGAGCATAGAAATCTGGACTATGCTCAAAAAGTCCTGTGATAACATCTCTAAAAGCGTCTACGGATATTCAATATTCAGCAAATAATCTAAGACGTTGTGCATGTACCTGATAAGAGGTGAATATGAAATTTTTGGCCCCACGGTCGGTGAACTTGGGACCGGGTACCTTAGTAATGAGATGGATTTGCGACGACGACAAACTCTTCAGATTTTCTTGACAATAATCCTTGACCGTGGCCGCATTCCTGAATGTTCAGCTCAGGCAGAATGAACGATGCTAGAAAACTTACTCAGTCACGACAACGGATATCATACTGTGTGATTTTTCCTCTTCAGAAGCCCAACTTAGGACACGTTGGATTATAGGGCCAAAGACTATGCTAAACATCAGGCAGGAATAATGGCATTAGAGGATGCACCTTACGTTGGGGGGAACACAATGCAATCACTGCAAGTCAAGACAATCAGTGTGTCTGATCCTCAAATACAGATAATACATACCATTGTTACGTTTCAAACTATCCGCCACATCGTTCTCTGACACCGTAGAGGCTTCGTCCTGGTCTTTGGTGCTCGCGCATTCTTTATGATGATGCATGGGTCCGGGACTCGTTTTCGAAACCTTAGGAGGAGGCTCAACATCAAGACCTTCCTCGTCGGGTCTGAGGCGTTTGTATGTTGAGCTAGCGCAAGTGGTCTGTACACCTCGATTTTCAGGCATCTGAGGGCGGGGAAAGTGTTCACTCGGGGTGTCTTATTGCCAATTTACATACAGCATCAAACTGGAAACAAAAGTCAATACTGGCGCGTGTGTCTTTCGCGAAGAACATACGTATCGTTTGTTGATAACTTGAGATAGTCTACGTATACTGGAACTTTGAGTATGTCTTTTCGATGGAACACTCGATAAGAGACCAAAGAACTTCAACTGGAATATTCGGGATGAAGCGTGATGGGGTCCGGTCGGCCCGGTCAGGACGGTTCCACTGGGTCTGGGATTGACTCTGTTGCGTTGGCTGCTAATCTAATACTGTCAAACACACTGTCGACATACTCGGTACTTGAATTGTCTGCTTCGGTTCCCGTTTATCATGAACAACGCTGCGCTCGTCCTTGCCCTTGGTCAATCACTAGACTCAGAAACAACAGCTTCGGACTCATTACCAACCAAGAGAAACAGGTTGCCCTCTGACTTATGTCTTCCGGAACGATTGCCAACTTCGAGTGTGTAATCCGTCCCATTCAGTCTACCTGCATGTAAGAACGGCTTAAGGTATCCTACAGCGGGAGGCCCTCGAGTTAGCCCCCAAGGCGTATCTGAAAAGCCTCCGATATAGTCCTCCCCCTTCCTCTCCAACTTCTTCACCCCAAGAAGCACTCTCTGAGCCGCAAACCCCTGAAACTCCCAATCGTGAACGCAGACTAAGCCTCGGTTCCATTGTCTCCGCTGTTTCCGTCAAGTCGGCCTTCAGTAACCTATTGAAACCTTCGTCACCGAAACTATCTTTCAGCCCAAGTGACCCAACATATCGGCAACCTGAGGTAGAGTTCCCATGCAATGCACGACAATGTTGCTGATATATCAGAGAATAGCCTTTCGAAGTCTTACGAGCAGTGGAACAGCATGATATCACCTTCCTCATGCACCTCCGTGACAGAGCATTCCATGTAAGTATATTTCAGGCGATCGCATTTTTATGCTGATTTTGGTAATTCCCGCGCTACCTCTCCTATAGTTACTCCTCCGAAATTCTGGTAATGCCACGCCCCTCATACACGCCATCCGGCTCGGACATAAAGACGTCGCCATAATTTTGTTGGGTGCCTTTTCACGGTGGATAAATAATTTAGAAGACGAAGATATGAGTAAATCCTCAACTATCACATTATTGAAAGCTCTGAGTGAGCGCTCAAAATCCCTGGTCTCGCACAAAGCATCACTGAAACGTTCCTCCAGGAATAAACCTAAAGCTTGCGATAGACGAAGGTCTTGCAAAACATCAGAGTGATCTTATATCATCTTTCATGCAAACCTTGATCATGAGTGAGGGGGATAAGTGGGTATGGACACAAGTGAATACGGTTTCGTTGGCCTTGAACGCGGGGACTGAAGGTCAACCAGTTGCACTAGCCGGCTCCGCTGTGCGGTCTTTTGCAACCAAACGACTCGGAAAATCTGACCTTATTGCGTCGCTTGAAGACTAGTACGTTTGTCAACATGACACAACGAGTCTATCACTACGCTAACCTCTGGACTGGCTATCGTTAATAGCATTGCGAATGCCACCGCGTGGGTTTAATAACACCCTTCTTTTATAGAATGCTAACCAGAGGCCCGAAGAGATTTGTTGATGATGGGTGCCTGGTCAATCGTTTTGGCTCATATCGATGGAGAGCACATCCCGGTTTGATTCATTTTGAACTTTTGAAGCATTCTGTATCCTGAATTCTTTCCACAGTCATATTACTTTGCTCGTGACCTACGAGTTTATAACGCGTTTCAAGAACGCCTAGATAAACACAAGCGTGAAATCCGACGTCTGACGAACAAACGGTTGAAATGGCAACTCCGAGTGCTCTCTGCTGTGATAGAAGGACGAACAATAACATTCAGGGTATATCTTAAACGGTATGATTCATTGCCAAAGACATACTAACCAACTCTAGGCAAAGGTTGAACTATTGGCCAGTCAACTCGACCATAACGAGGATTAAAACCCTTTTTTTGATTAACCCCTTCACTTGAGTCTCTTTATTCTGCTCGTACAAGGTGCCAGCCTGGGTCGAGCCCACACCCAGAAGCAGGCGTATCATCGAGCAGAGATCAAAAACTTTCCCGAGTCACCGATGGTGCATTCATCGAGTAGCCGATGCATCCGCAATCTACCACTACTCGTATTAGGCAGCGGGATATGAGACCTATTTCCTAGGGTTACATTCTACCAAGACTGGACTAATTAAATTATGTACTAATATGCTGAAATTTTGTGAATGAGTCCTAATAGCCAGGTACAGATAAGTGTCAGAGGATAATATTCAACTCCTTCCACCAAACAAAGCTTCCAATGGTGATCAAGGCAAGGACAGCTGGGCCAAGGTCGGTCATAAAGACGGTATAAATCCAAACCGTAGCCAGTGGGGGACCCTACGAATGGAATCAGGTAAAGTGACGTTGACAAGCACACAAATGTCACCTGTTGCATGTTGGTCAACCAATTTGCGTGGTTAATCTGGTATATTAAGCGGCAGCCCGCAAGGGTACTGATCGCGAAAAGCAGGATTTGCACTGTTCTATAAGACTTGTACCGTAGAGCTGGGGAGACAATTAACCGTTATATGAAGAGAGCTTGATGGAAGACCAACTGTAAAAGATGAAGATAGACATAACTCAACAAATGTCAGAATGGAGTTTGACCTAATGGGCGAAGTGACTCACTGGGTACTCCTGATATCATCCTGTCCAGTAAATCCTGCAATGTAGGTTTCCTCTTGTACTGGTAATGAATCAAACTGTAGACATATGAGTGGGCGCTGGCAACCGAGAAGCTCTTGTATGGCGTACATCTCCATCATTAATAGCAAGAACGAGAAGGGAACGAGATAAAGCATTGTGTTCAATATTTCCTCTCCGAACGTTGGGTTTTCCGGGTCGTCCGCCGAATCTGGCACCTTCGGGTCGAGTCGAGGAATGTTTCTGAGAACACCGGATTCGTTTATGAGTCTCCATTGTTCTTGCTCGGATATATTAATCAATGGCTTGGGATTCTTCTCCTTCAAACTGTCACTGGGCTTGACCAGAGGAACATCGTCCGAAGCGCTCTTTTGGCCCTTCCGTTGCCTTGTCATGATGTAGGTGGTGAGAGGGTATGAATATACCGTGACTACGTCACGGTGATCAAGTTTCTGCTATTCTATTTTCTCTACTTGACCCTTCTTAGTGAATCCAGGATGCCAGGCCAACAGGAACTTTTGAATGTTCTAGAAGCACATGGACAACAGTTTCTGCAGTCATTCGAGCTCCCTCCCGCAGTATCATCTGGCAAACGTAAACCTTCCAACAAAATTAAAGACGCACCATCCAAACGGGCCAGATTGTCCGAAGACGAATCAACTTCATCGGAAGAATGGACTGGGATCCAAGTAGAAAGTCATGATTCTTCCGCAGATGAAAGTGACGCTGTGTCGGATGGGGTTGAAGATGACACAGGTTCGCCCCAATCCCTCTTATATTCCATTTCACTAATTTACGTCGTCCAGATTTTGAACAGGAAGATGATGATTTCACAGCTGGAAGTTCTACTGTCCCCGATGCGAAAGCTATTATCTTCTCCGAAAGTAAATTCAGGAATGAATATGTGTCCAAAAGTTCGAAAAAAGCTTTCATGGTAAGCCCTATAATGCGCCCATCATTGTTTTTCTCGGGAACTAAACGCTTCAGCTATCAGTCATCAAAAGTGTCAAAGCTGAGGGATGATAAACCACATTCTCCACAGCTAACATCAAAGAAAGCGGGAGGAGATGACGACGATGATAAGTAGGTCCAATGTTCGGTTGCCATCCTTATGGTTGTTTTCCTCAACACAGAGCAGGACAAATACAGAGAACGACGCACTCCTTCATAAGCTTGTACACACACAGTTACTGTCAGGCTCCCTCAACCCCGATCTCGACATGACACCCGCTCATCGACGCAAGGCACTAGCTGGTCGGGTGATGGAGCTTGCAGGGGATGCTAAAATGGGTAAAGGCGAGAAAACGGTAAGAAAAGCGGAGAAGAGCAAAGCCAGCAAACGTGTGAGAGAAGGACTCGCACAAAAGCAGAAGGAAAGGGAGAAACAGCAACTAGAGGAAGTGAGTTGACTTCTCTATCCCAGTCCCAGTTTACAAAATAAAATGATCAGGCCAAAAATTTGGGAAATTACCACCCAACTTTGAAAAAACTCTTCGAGGCATCTGGTGCTCCTACATCACGACCGAAATCCAGAGGTCTTAACATGGGTGTTGGAAAGTTTCGTGGGGGTGTGCTTCGACTCAGCAAACAGGAGATTACTGCGGTGACGGGGCGATCTCAACATTCGAGTGACAAACGAGGCCGAAAGGGAACATAATATAATATAATCAGTCTGGACAGGACCATCTTTATCATGACACAGGTAAGTACTACTCTAATGGTGATGGTTTTTGTTTAGTAATAACCCCGTCTTCCTCCAGAGCTGTGCGAATGCTGGGAAGGGTGTGAGTGCTGGGAGGGATGTGGGTACTGGGAAGAATGCGAGTACTGGGAAGGATGCGAATGTTGAGAATGATGTGAACGCTGAGAGTGATGCGAATGTTGGGAGCGGTGTGAGTGCTGGGACTGGTGGGACCGAGTGGAATGGCTCTCGTTGGATCTTCTGTTCCACTCTAATCAACCTATCGAACAACAACCAAAATTTGATTACTCACAGAGGGACTTGATTTCCCCGTTCATCAATCATGATGATCTTCGTTGGACGGGGTGGGTTCCTATGCCTAGTAATACAAGGTTAGCCCAAGCTCCCTCTGTGTCTGTCAAAAACCCACCGATGATATCTACCATCCCCGTACCGATCACCTTCAGGACGCCCGTGCCTGGAAATAATGAGCACGCTTTCGTTGCGGCATGAGCTTATCATTCACCTATACAAAACATTTCCGTGTTCATCTTGCACCGTGAAGGGCGTCATATTCCCATGCCGGCCTCTTGATGTTGGGCCTGGGTGGCCGATCCTGGTCTGGTCGTCAGCCTTTACTTCCCTAACCATAGAAAGGCATACCGTGCTATTTCATTTCCTTCGCGATCCCGGAAAACCACGTGGACACCTGTGGGGACAATGTATCGATATTCTTCGGGCTCTGATTCTGGATCGCTGTGGTTGGAATGTCGTTCATACATTCTCGGCTAAAATGAGGGTAAGCGCTACATCGTCCCACGAGTGCACCGTGCTGACCTCAATGGTTTCTGAGTAGTGGTAATCCTTGTACATGTATGTTTTCTTTCCTGGGTCACCAGGCATTCCGTGACCGTGACCCGGTGCGCTTGGGTCTCGATGCCTCTCCTGAGGAGTCAGAGCTTTGAGCCCAGACGTTCCCATCCCAATCAATCAGACTTACATTGTGCGCATAATCCTGCGCAAGAGACCTTTGCCCACGCTTCAAATTTGGATCATACCCAGGTTCGCGAGTGTGATACATGTTGGTCCGCAATGGGTTATTGCTTTCAACTGGCCCAGGGATGATTTGTGGTTCTGAGTTTCCAACAAGTGTAGCCTCTGGATCGTGCATATTCATCGGCTCCGTATCCATTTGGCGCTGGTCTGTTCCATCGGGAAGCCACCCAATCCTTGCTTGTGGATGTGCATGACCAAGGTCATCGGGTCCGTCAGGACCATGTCCCAAGTGTCTGCCTTCGGCATCGTCCATATGAGGGTGTCCATCTTGCCCTAATGGATCCACATATGAGTCGTCTAGTTCCATACTATCTGGCTCCCGAAAAACAGATGGGATTGGGGTGTATGACCTCGACCTACTTCGACTATGGTTAGGACCCCAAGAGCTGTGCCTGCGCCCGTGGCCACGCGTTGGTGGTGCAGCGTAAGAGGTATCGTAATCATATTGCTGCGGGGGTGGGTGGTGACGATGGTGACGGTGGTGACGGTGCGATGAGTGGTGGTGGCCCCGGTTATGCTGTCCACTGTTATGTTCAGGGGAAGGAAGATTTTCTGGATACACGACGGGAGGCCCGTTCTCATATCCTGGTACGCCATTTGGGACGGATGGTGCTATGCTCCCACCCCCACTGGTGCTGTATTGGAACCGTTGTTGGTGATGATCTTCATATGGGTAGGGATATTCCTCTGGGTATATGGACTGATTCGTAGTTTGGTAACCTGGCGCTTGGTGGTGGGAAGTGGGAGGGGGGCCAGGAAGTATATCAGCTTGTGGGGCATGTTGGGGCTCTACCCATTGTGTATCTTCCGAAAGGTGGTGTCGGTGCTATCGAAGTGAAGGTTATTAACACACACAAATGTTGCCTCCCTTTGTCCAATGCCTACCTTGTTCTTTTTCCTGAGCGTTCCATGTCGTCTGAGAGAAGGATCAGTTATTGGTTGAGATTTTATGATCTCAGGAGGCATAGAAGCCGAGCGGGAGTGCATCGTTATCGGTGAGATAGGTGAGTAGCCAGGAGTTGGATAGGCGTAGTCCTTCGCGAGAATAGGTGCCGGACGAGATTGAGCCTTGGAGCTTCCGAAGGATTTGAAGATATTGAAGCTAGGCATGCTGTACAAGACTTTAACAGGGGTGTGAACAACTTATGTATATATATAGGGGTGCAGCTGTGAACCGGCGTATCCCACGAGGTGAACATGCAGTCTGATACACCACCACCGCCTAAGCTCCACATGATTAGCAGTGTTGCCCTTGCACAACGTGCTCGATCGGAACACCCAGATTCGATTGAGTAGGCATATGTATATTGAAGTTGGACCATGTATCGTTGAATTAAGTTCAGTGTTAAGGGAAAAGTTAGAATTTTTGCAGGAGTGCGAAAATAACTGCTACGTCATTGCGTGAGCTTGCGCCTCGCTCCATTGGAGTTGCTTTACTTGAGATAAAGCCTGAGTAACTTTGGATATCGCATCTGCTGTTGTGGCGATGTTGGTTGGATCTGCGAAAGTGGGGTCGGCAGTGAGTGACGTCAGTCGAGACGTGAGACTTTGTAGTGCAAGCTCAAGGGCTTTTGCTGAGGAGTTCAGAGCGTTTATTTCTGGCGAGGAGTCCTTGGATGCGTCGTCAGAGATACTTCCTCTGCCGTACAAGTGTGAGCCTTACCTTCAGCGGGGCATTAACTCCAGTAGAGGGCTTATCAAACGGTGAGTACATAGTTAGTGGAAATTCAGCAAGCCTCACCTGCCCAGATGGAACAGCAGGTATTGACCGCGATGTATCTGGTCGAGTAATCTGAGAAGCTATCAGTAATCAGACCGAGGAGGAGAGAAAGGCTGACTTGTTGTAGAGATTTGACAGGTGTACGAGCAGCACCAGCTTGACTAGTTGGCGCAGCACTGCCCGAAGATTCAGCATTGACTTGGATTAGCTGTTCACGTCCGATCCAGTCCTTTTCAGCGGTATAAATATTGCCGCAAAGGACGCACTCCTGTCGATCTGTGAAGTGAGTAGCCATCAAGTAATAAAATAGACTCACCTTTCTTGGATCTTGTTCGCCGCCTGTTTTCGGTGGGCGAACGAGTGGGACATAGTAACACGCATCCCTCGGGCATTCATCCCCTAACATGGTCCAGCCCTGTAACAGGCGTCGGCCGATTTCTGCTGAGGCGCGGTCAGTTTGTTCTCGCCGGCGGCGCATTGCTTCCGTCTCGACAAATGGAGGTAGGTCATCCGAGGCCTCAGATACTTCTGTGGCTGGTGTCGATGTTCTAGTGATGTGTGAGGCTGAGGAATTTGAGGCTGAGATGTCAACCTGGGACTCGGCGGGGGCTGGCATGGGCAATTGATGGGGGTCTACGAATCTTCAATCAAGGGAGCATAGCAAAAAATAATCCACGTACCATCTGGACTTCCGTCGCAATTGACACAAAGATGCACGACTGGTGTCTGCCCGGCTGGTGAACGCAGAAGTGGAATTCTACAACCATTCTTGGGACAAGGCTGATTTGTCAAGACCTATTGTGCATTAAGAGCAAGGCTAAGAGTAAGAAGAGCAACACGTACCCATCCTTTGAGCATATACGTGCCGAGAGCACTGGGGGCATCGAGGATAGTGGCCATGGTCTGGCGCGTCAGGCCTTCAGGAACAGGCTGATAGATGGAATATCAAAATATTGATAAATAGCCAATCTCGATCCACGCGAGACGTCACACGTCACTGATCGTACTGCCACGACACTCAACAGTGCTCTCTCCAGGTCGGTCATCTATCCTATGCTCTGGAGACAATTCTTGCCAGAATGTCTCTGCATCATCCTATTCGCTTCCCTCCAGATCCCTCGTTGGCTAGCTAATACCTCTGCTTCACCCCTCAACGGTTCCGAGTGGACTTCACAGCGGAAATATGCAGCTCGGTGCGTCATATCGCCTGAACCTGCCAATCGAACTCCACCGAGACTCAAAATAAAGGGAGAGAACGAGGGAACTGTTCTATCATGGTTATGACAATTATATGACTTTTGGTATGGCAGTATCTGATCACGTAGCTTCATTTAACTGACACATTATAGCTTTCCCTCTGGATGAGGTATGCGGACTCATCCCTCAAGTCATACGTGGCTAAAGGTGATTGTACTTAGCTGACACCTTTGTCATGCTCTGGCCAAGGTCCAGATTGGGAGAATCCGTATGTTCTTGATCAAACCACCAAGCATCATGTCCACTTATCAGTTATAGTGCAAATATTGCGGCAAATGATGTTGCCGGAAACTTTTCCCTAACGCTCATTGATGTTCTCGATACACTTGTTGTTCTAGACGACAGAGAGGGTTTCGAAAGGGCTGTGAAGAATGTTATTCAATGGGTCCAATTCGATGTCAACACCAAACCGCAAGTCTTCGAAACAACCATTCGAGTTCTTGGAGGTCTTCTATCTGGACATATATTTGCCAGCCGCCCTGGGCAACCCTTCCACCTCCCATGGTATCGTGGTCAATTGTTGGAGCTCGCTCATGACCTCGGACGACGGTTACTACCCGCCTTCTCTACCCGGACAGGACTCCCGTATGCTAGGGTACCGTCTCCCTTTTCCTTCTATTTACTTATCCAGCTCAACAAGTGCGAAAGATCAACCTTCGCAGGGGTTTGGTGAGGGGAGAGACCGTCGAGACATGTTCGTATCTACTTTATTTCTATTCAACACCCCTAATGAGAATACAACAGGTGCCGCAGGAGCAGGGAGTCTCATTCTGGAATTTGCAACACTGAGTCGATTGACTGGGGACGACCGGTTCGAAAAGGCTGCTTATAAAGTAAAAAAAGCGTGCATCTTTAGCCCCCCTGTTTTGACTGAATGACCATAGGCCTTTTTCGCATTGTGGAATCGAAAATCCGAGATAGGCCTCCTTGGAAATACCATCAATACCTGGAATGGGGTATGTTTGGACCCTGGAGAAAACTGCATGATTTTCACTTTGATTATGTAGGAATGGACAGCACCCGAAGTCACGGGTATCGGTGCAGGCGTCGACTCATTCTATGAATACGCCCTCAAATGGTACATTATGAGCGGTATGCAAGAATGATTTCACTCTAGTTTAGGCTCACCCAAATATCACAGGAGAAATCGAGTTTCTGGATGTTTGGGACGATGCATATACAGCCATCATGCGTTATTCAAGAGCAGCAGATGGTTATTGGGTATGCCTTGACC
Source organism: Macrolepiota dolichaula (assembly GCA_003315915.1). Lineage (NCBI taxonomy): Eukaryota > Fungi > Basidiomycota > Agaricomycetes > Agaricales > Agaricaceae > Macrolepiota > Macrolepiota dolichaula. The sequence continues at coordinate 10,449 of QFDT01002820.1, read as the reverse complement.
CATTATACGATCTAAATTGCATACTAATTCGTAAATACCAGTACCGACCTGTGAACATGAATACTGGGGACACAGCCTATTTCACGATTGATTCTTTATCTGCCTTTTGGCCAGGATTACAGGTTTTAGCAGGTGATGTACAAAGTGCTATCAAACTACATATGCTATGTGCGTCACTTTCCCTTATATAACACCCCGGCCTGATATTTCGGCAGATTACAACCTATGGCGGGAACACTCTGGACTACCTGAAGTATATGATACCAACTTTAAAAAGGCTACCTCGCATCAATACCCCCTCCGTCCAGGTGGGACTTATTCGCATGAGCAAATCCTAGGAACTAACTTGATTTCAGAATTTATCGAGTCAACGTGGTACCTATACCGAGTAGGTCTTCATAGAGAACTCTTTGAGTGGGTTCTGAAACCCGTTTTATTTAACAGGCGACGCGCGATCCGTTTTACCTAGATGTTGGAGAACGTGTACTTGAAGACATTATAATCAGAGCCAAAGTCGACTGCGGATTGACAGGAATCCAAGACCTTCGTACCAACAAACGTGACGATCGCATGGAATCCTTTGCGCTTTCGGAAACATTAAAGGTTCGCTCACGACTAAGGGAAGGCTTGTTCAGCTTGCTGATTCTTGTGTCTAGTATCTTTATTTGCTATTTGACGAAGACAATTTCCTACATCGCGACGATTCTAATTATGTGTTCACGACCGAAGGCCACATCCTAACTCTCGACCGAGATAATTTACGACCTATGCCACCATCACGACGAAAAATGCGACCTGTGAATAATCACCAATGTCCAGCATACAAGCCATTCATCGAAATTCGCGACAAAAATTCGAATGAAACAGGATTCGTCCGTGGTATCCGATCAAGAAGCGATTATGACTATGCACGGAAGTTAGTCGGAGTGCATGCTAGCACAAGGGAGATAGATGCGTGGTCAGCCAATGGCTGGTGCGAGACGCCGATTGTTGAGAATTTCGTGAGCCTCCCCCTATTGCAAGATCGATCGAATCAATAATTAAACTAATAAACGCTACAGTCATATGATTTTATTCTTTCCGCCGACGGACGGAACGTCCCAGAGGATTTGAGCCCTAATCGTTTGAAGCTGGAGCCTGTTGCAGATGGCTTCATTATTCACAACATTACTGGTATTAGGACCCAAATCGTTCGACGACTGGATGACCAAGGTTACGACGTCCGAAAATGTGCGCTCAATCTTTCAACGTCACTTATTGTTTGCTAAATGAAATTACAGTGGGCCACTACAGCGTCAGACCCGGACATGTCGTCTACGTCAACGATCCCTCGATCTTCGGTCCTCCAGCTGAAGATTTAAAGCCTGTCACTCCAAGAGGCACTCGGGATCCCGACATTCATCTTCGAGTCTTCTTCGATCTGGGCGATCGGATGCTTGGGGTCCAACACGCGTCCATAGATGGCACGGATATGGGCCTACGGCTAACAGCCTACACCGCTTTCTTTGGTTCCGATCTTTCTGCCCGCATCACTGAGTTGCACGACAAACCACCCCGTATGACACGGGGAGAGGGTCTCCCTCTCTTTCGAGAACTCGATAATGAGAAGGGATGTCGACCTTTTAACCACCAATACCCTGACGGCATTCTTGTTGTAGAGCGTGGGGACTGTACGTTCCTCGAGAAGCTCATACAAGCTCGAGATGCCGGCGCTGCTGGAGTCATTGTCGTTAGTGATGAGGATCTCCCCATCAACCCGACTGCCAGTGCCGACGAGGTCAGCGTAGCTGGGGATCTTTCTGATATTGGCCTCCTATTATTGCCGAAGACTACCGGAAAGGTGCTAACGGAAATCATGGAAACTTTTGGGGGTGTTGGGGCAGGTCAAGTTATGGTTGCCATCCATCGAGGTCCACTTACAACAGCCGAGTCAGCTAGCCGCGCTACCGTTAACCGGAGTGGGAAGGGTGTGGGGGAAGAGAAAAATCAAGACGCCAGTAATCCGCGGATATTGTACATTAACGGTCACCCACTGTTAAACACGCGACTACTAGTGTAATCAAGATTTGGCCATAAACTCGAATAATTTTTTATTTGAGCAGCTCATAGTTAAAACCTAATCCTCTGATTGAACGACGGAGTAGACAGGAGCGTCGAGTGTGGCGGATGCTTTGAGGAATAGAAGTTCGATGATAAAGAGATACTCGAGGGTTTTTCCACCTTGTTTTCTAACAAGCTCGCCCGCAGCTTTGGCAGAGCCACCTTCCGAGATTGTTTCAGCGAAAAACGAGTTGGATTGTTATAAGATTGAGAGCACCTGTTGCGATCAAGTCGTCTACGATGATCACGTTTTGGCCAGGCTTGATGGCATCGGCTTGCATTTCGAACGTATCCTTCCCAAGAGATGTAATTAGATATGATTTCGCGGACCGTGGCCGAACGACCTACTGTGCCATATTCCTTGGCGTATTCAGCGCTGACGCACTCCCCAGGTAATTTGCCCTGTTTCCGAACAGGGACAAAAGCGGTACCCAACCTCAGAGCAATGATGGGTCCCAAGAGAAAGCCACGAGCATCAAGGCCTACAACGACGTCTATCCGGTGGTGATCTGAGAGTCCGAGAGTGTGGGATGTTATATGGTGAAGCAAATGGGTGATGAGCGTCTCGAAGGCGAGGGGGTCCCGCAAGATCGGGAAGATATCCAAGAACACGATGCCCTGGGAGAGAAGCTGTTGGTTATTTCTTTGGGACGAATTTGAGTTGCTGATACCTGCTTTGGAAAATCAGCGTGTGCCCTTAGTTTGCTTCGAAGGTAATCGATATCAGCCATTGCGGGTATCGCGTCGTGGACTCAAAAACAGATTGTGTCGCAGAGAAAAAATGTGCATCAGCAGATTGCCACTTTGAGACATGGGACAGATTTCAGCTATCCTATTCTTTAGGCCTGGTAATATCGACAGAACTCAATGAAGCGCATGATGCATATATTGATGGCACCCTTGTCGTATGCATATCGAAAAATCATAGAGAGTACAAAAGAGGGGATCGACTACAAGTGATTAGACGGACTCCAGAGGGGCAGGCTCCTTGAAGTCTTTCACAACCCGTGTGCCGGTCTCCTATTCCAGATGTTAGTTACCTCTCGAGCGCTTAGACAGGGTTGGCGACGTACATCGGTAGATTCACCATGAAGTTCGAGTAATTTCGTGACGTCGAACTTGGGTGACTTCAAGATTTTGGCCTTGCGGATGTAGACGTTCTGCAGGGGATATATACTCCTCGATGCCTTCTCAATCTCCCGACCAATAGCCTCTGGCACGAACTTCTGCACCAGCTCCTTCAAATCACAGCTCGTGGCCTCGCGGGTGATGATCTCAAACATCTTCTTCCTGATCTCCCGCACCTGACTCGACTGTGCGTATGTGGTCTTCCTCACTTGTGAGGGACGGCGTTTTGTGAAGCCAATGGCGAAGAGGCGAAGAAGGTAACCATCGGTGGTTTTGACATCAACATGAGCTTCGATGAGGGTTTGCCACTTGCGGACGAGGGAACGGAGCTTATCAGAAGTGAAGTCCATGCCGTGGAAGTTGGTGAGGCAGTTCTTGCCCTGGATTTCGTCAACGCGCAGTTTGATTTTACGGAAGGATTGCTCCTCATCTTTGTTGAGGTCTCCTAGTGAAACCTCGACAATACGACCACGGAGAGAGTCGTTCGCGTTCTCTGTGCATTCTTGTAGGTCAACGCCTTGGAAACTAATGTTTGGATCACATACTCAGACCAACAGACCGGTTGACAAGGGTCTTGCCAACATTTCGGACCTCGAAGATTGAAGGAGCTTTGATATCGTACCAGTCTATTGAGCATATGAGCACAAAAAATCGATAGTTTTGCCTTGGGTTTATCCACCTTTGCGAGTAAAGGGGTCGACGACCTTCTTCTTAATACCCTTCTTACCCTTCGAGAGACGCTTGTTCTATCAAGTGGCTAGGTCAGTGCTGAGAACTTGTTGATATAATTGCCTATTCACCTTTCCTACAGCCATGATTCCGTATTGAGAGCGTCCGCAACGGAAACGAGCAGACGATGAGCCGGCACTTGGACGGGCTTAGTGTTTTGAGATTGCTGCAAGTCTTTGGACTTGTTGTCTACACCCAATCCAGATGCGGTGGGTGGCGCAAACCTTAAATGTGGAGATATACAGCTGCTTCTCACGGTACTACCCTGTGTCACTCCTGATGTCACACAGATGCCGGCTAGATGCTGACCCGACCACAGTTCGATACCGCTTGCAAGGCCCTCATCGAAAAATACGCCGGAGCGGTGACAGATGTTGTAGCAACATCTTCTCTCAAAGGATGGTCTTGGAACGAACACCTCGTATGCACACCGGCAACTGGACATCCATTCATCTCTGAACGACTCTCAGAGTTATCCCAACTTCGGCTACATGTCGCGCACTGTTACTTTATTTCGTCGGCTTGACAGTATCACCGGCGACGTTGACGAGCTTTTCAGTCATGAACGGCTAGAAGAACCTGATCCGAGCATCGTTCCCGCCAATTCCGGCTCCGATGAAGCCGTAGTCTGCCAACAACATGTGGTGTTTTCTGCAACTTTTAGGGTTCCTGCGTTCTATTTTACACTGTGCAATCCTTGTAAGTCCTTGGTGGTGCCGATCAGTCCGATGGTTTTTCTCATCACCGCAGGTGGGGCACCATTACCACTCCCAGACATTGTCAAGTCCTCACTTTTCAAGAACATCGCGTGTGACAACGGTTTCGAGGTTTCTTCTTTCGCCATTTCTCTTCCCACATCGACGTTCCCCCTGCTCTCTCACGGCGACCATCCTACTTTGGGCATTCCCTGCTGGTATTTCCACCCTTGTGAAACAAAGGCAGCTCTCGAGGAACTTATGGCCGAAGTCAAGGAGGATAGTTGGGATGAGGGAGCTATATTAGTTCGCCAGCTGGAACTGTGGTTCATGATCTTGTGTAGTGTAGTGAATTTATAAATTGACATATTATGCGAAACTTAATAATTGTCAAGGGCGGCTTTAGAGAAGACGAATTGTAGGGACGGGATGCCGCCAAGTCCGGGTAAGTGGTAGAGACTCCCACCCATAAACATATGACACACTAGGCCGGATCATCGCAGCCAGGTCGTTATAAAGCCGCCAACTCTTCCTCTCTCACCGCCCTTCCACCTCTACGCATATCCGACAACAGCGCATACTGTTGTCCCTCCGACCCAAGGCACTGCTTGTGGCCCCATTCCGAATCTGTCCACTTCCCTATTGGGTCCCCCGGTAACCGGTAGGTTTGTCGTACGATCTCCTGCATCGATTGGGTCGCGAATATCCGAAAGACAAATCGGCCTATAATTTATAAAGCCATGCTGCTTGCGCGTTTGACCGTTGCCTCTCGCACCTCATCCCGTCCTTTCATCCCCTCACTAACACGAGCAATGGTCCGTCGCATGGTCAATGTTCGATTCGTTTGACTAATCCACCTCGCAGTCTCAAGTCCCTGAAGTCGTTATCGTTTCTGCAGCTCGCACACCCGTCACATCTTTCAACGGGGCTTTGAAGTCGCTCACAGCTCCTCAACTCGGCACAATCGCACTCAAGGGTGCTTTGGAAAAGGGCAAAGTTGACCCCTCTCTCGTCGAAGAGGTCTACTTCGGCAATGTGGTCCAAGCAGGCGTTGGTCAATCGCCAGCCCGGCAAGTGGCTCTCAGCTCCGGCCTTAAATCTAGTTCCGATGCCACTACAATCAACAAGGTCTGTGCGAGTGGAATGAAGTCAATTATGTTGGCCGCGCAGAGCATCCAACTTGGCCAGCGTTCTGTTGTTGTCGCTGGTGGAATGGAAAGCATGAGTAACGCACCGTACGTATTCTGGATCTATAAGATAATCGATCAGTTCTTAATCAGTCTTCATTATCGTCGCTAGATTCCTTCTTCCCCGACAGAACCCTGCGTTCGGCAAGTTCACAACTCAGGATTCCCTCGAGACCGACGGCCTTTGGGATGTCTACAACAATTTTGCAATGGGGAATTGCGGTGAAAACGCCGCCGTGAAATACGATATCGACCGTCAATCTCAAGACGCCCACGCCATTGAATCCTACAAGCGCGCAGCACGAGCCTGGGAAGCCGGTGCCTTTGATGCTGAGATCATCCCTGTCACAGTGAAAGGGAAGAAGGGTGACACCGTTGTCCGTGAAGATGAAGAATTCAAGAGGGTCATCTTTGAAAAAGTTCCCAGTCTGCGGTCTGCCTTCAAGAGTGGTGGAACCATCACCGCTGCCAACTCTTCGCCCATCAGCGACGGCGCCTCGGCATTGGTTCTCATGTCTGCAGAAAAGGCCAAGGAGCTTGGTTTGAAGCCCATCGCTAAGGTCGTCTGTAAGCCCAGATTCCCATTCCTAACCGAGGGCGACTCTCAATTCCTCTCTTTCCAGCTTACGCTGATGCTGGTGTTGACCCCATCGACTTCCCTGCCGCTCCCGCCGTGGCTCTTCCAATAGCTCTTGAGAGAGCCAACCTGAAGATTGAGGATGTTTCCCTGTTTGAAGTTAACGAAGCCTTCTCTGTGGTCGTTCGCATTGCGGAGAAAGTTCTCAGCATTCCGCCTGAGAAGATTAATGTTAATGGGTAAATTTTGTTATCACATACTTTAAAGGCTCTACTCAATCTACATATCTAGTGGTGCGGTTGCTCTTGGGCATGCCATCGGAAACTCAGGTTCGCGTATCATCGTATCCCTTGTACACGCCCTGCAATCAGGACAATATGGTGCCGCCGCTATCTGTAACGGGGTAAGTTCGCTCGCCCTATCTCTGTTGTTCGGTTTACTCAAAGCGCTGCGTAGGGAGGTGCTGCATCAGCTCTTGTCGTTCAGAAACTGTAAAATGAGTTCTTTGCATCGGACATGATCCTTCCTTGCATTCTGCTTTCTTGTACAGTGTTTTCATTCCAATTTTGCAAGCAATAATACTGCACTATCCATCTTCAGCCTACTATCATTACGTTTCCGTGATATCTGGATGATCGGTAAATTTGGAAAAGCCCAGTCTTTGCTTTCACGTTATCAATGACGTGGGGCTGGATTTCGGGATTATGGTTGAGACATTACAACACTATACATATTTCGTAACGAGTCTTCTGACCCAATTGAACCAGCATGGAGGCCGGCACTCGTATCGGCTTCAACGCCAGCCATCTTTCGGCGATTCCAAAGCTGAATACTCGACGGTCTATCCTCGATTATATAAAGAGCCTACGGACATTCTCCAAGATACATGCGGCAGAGGGAAAGGTATATATGACATCGTGGAAGGGCGAGGAAGAAAGAGAACATCCTACTTCCGCAGGAATCCACGGCCCTCCCAGAAGCAGCGGCTTCGGTACTCCGGTGCTCAAACCACGCAAACCAGTCGTACGGGAGAAACCAGCTATTCATGCAAAGCGCAGGCCGGGACATGTTAACAATACCAAGAAACCCGCTGCCTCCCTCAAGACCCAAAGCAAGTATGGGGAGAGTGACGCGTCGAGTTCGAACAGCATACAGAGGCCGATTTCACCTGCTCGGCATGAGACTCGTACCACGAAACGGATTCGCGACCTACCATCTGATGAAGAAAAACGCCGGTATTATTTACCCGGGCATTGAGGACTGTCTCTGACTTGGACTTCAATTATAGGACTGCAGGAGAGGCGAGAGAAAAAGAAGACTAAGCGAAACATCATGAAGCCCAAAGGCGATATTTCGCCCAAAGCGAAATCGGGAAAGTCGAAGCAAAAGTTACCAGCGGGACTTGCGCTTATGCATGGATTCAGTGCAACGAACGTTGGCAAGGGTAGACTGACTGTAAGATGTTTGTTCACTCGACAACAAATGTACACTGATACTGGATTGTTCTCTCATGAGGTGGAACCGCCCTTCAGGTCCGGCGTGTTTGGTAAAGGTCGGGTCTCTATTCAGGCACGTACCGGAAAGTCAAGGCGTAAAGGTGGGGGTTCTTGCCCCAACCCCACTGTCTGTTGCTGAAGCTGGTCACAGGCCTGAATCGGGCGTTTTCAGAGGACCAATTTCTGAAGCCAATCAGAAGAGATGGGTCTTGCAATACAATACATTCATCTGCGCCAGTCTCGTCCAAACAATCGTCTAGCTCTATTGACGACTGCAAGCAAACCCCCAGAAAAACTAAGAAACAAAGTGCTTGTGCGGTTGCATCCCGTTGCGACAAAGCGTCCGACATCGAAGTCAGGCAACAGCGGAAGAAGAAAAGACTCACTACTTCTCCCCGAAGAGTATCGATCCAGGAGTCTTCGCCCCGCTCATCAAAAAATTCAAGAAAGGCTCAGTCTATTGTGTGGGATAATGAGAAGGATAATGGTACTCTGCCGACAGACTCATCATCATTGGCCGCTCAGGAACCTGAACACAGCACTATTCTCCTGAACGTCGCGCAAAAGAACTGGACGCCCAAATCTCCTCCCAAAGGCTCGGCTTCTTCCACCCGGAAAGAACAGAACGAAGTAAACATCACGGTCGCTACTGTGCGAGCGCCATGTCCCACGGATAGGAAACGATCGTCCTCTGTTGCCTCGCCTGTTAGCCCCTTTGAGTCTCTGTGTCGAGTTCGAAACAACCTCGAATCCAACATTGGGGTTGAAGGGTCCGTCTCCAAATACTTTATCCCCCATATTCCTCCATTACCATCGCAGGCCGAGCCTATCTGTCAGCCTCTTCCTGATAGAAGTGGTGGGGATGCTCCGCCGCAACCTGATGCTGCTATCCTCACTCATTCCGAGGACTGGGGAGATGCTATGCAGTCTATGAATTCAGATTCAAGAGAGAGAAAACTGGGACAGACATGGCCTCACGAAGATATGGATACGTATCCAATGAGAGATTGGGGAAACTCGGATTGGCTCCTCAGTGATCCCATATCTGGAAACCTCTCGTCTGTCAACAATGCAGAGTATGATTGGTTTCCAGCGGGAGAATCTTATGGGCTCCATGCTGAACACGGGGAACCCCATGTTGACGATGATGTCCTCGGTGAAGTTGATGGAGTTCCCTTCGAATTCTTCGGAGAACCTAATCTTCATTACGAGCAACTATCACTGATGGAAGGAGAGAACTCGGGTGGCTATTTGTTTCGTGGGTGCGATATCTTCGATGACGACAACCCATCGCATATACAGACAATTTTGGACGAGGAGGACAGCGACCTAGAGAGCCCACTCTGCCTTGGCCTTGGTAGTATCTCGACGGAGGGAATCGGACCAAATGAAGAGAGTTCAAGCGAGTCGATTCATGAGGTTGAGGGATTTGAAGTAGCTCCATTACTCTTCAACGAAGGCCGTCATTTATTATTTGGCCATTCGGATGGATCCTTGCGCAAGGTGGAGTGTAACATAGAATGTGTTGAGGCGGATGTGGCCCGGCGGCTAGTTGGACACTGGGTCCCACAAAAATATTAGATCTCCATATATTGACACGTGTTTGATAAACAGTGACGTAGAACTAGCATGATTGATAAATTGGACATCAGGCCTAATTAGATTTTTGTATGTACTTGTATACGCGTTGTTTGGTAACTCAGGGAAAACATTGGGCTCTATACAAAATATACTCATTAACACCCCTTGAACGCCTCAAAGACACTCTGACCAGTGATGTCCCAGAAGGAAAGCCAACTCATGGGCAACACATCATCACAATCTGTGCGTCAAAGTGTTGCTAAACCAGTATTTATTACCAACTCGATGGAATCACAGGCCCCGAGAGTCAAGCAAGAACCTTCGGAGGCGGGAATACTTTTGGATCCATCAGGTTCTTACAGCGAGCAAGAAGGGAAGCCAATACGCGTCAAAACTGAGCTCAATGATGCTGTGCTCCGAGTAAGCACATATTTCACGAGTTTCGTCGTGTCATTAATGTGATGACAGTTCCTTGACCCCAACAATAAGTCAGTTGCCCCAACGAAACTCGTGAAAAAAGAGGAGCCAGGGCTGCCCCCAGCCAATGGCCCCCAACCTCCCAGTAGGCAGAGCTCAATTCTGCAGTATGCTGTTACAGCACCCCCACTCTTTCGAGAATATACATCAGCAGACGATATCCAATATACGTCAGAGAGCGCCTTGAAAGAGGGCGTCAAGATGGTACAGACACTGAAATCTAGGATGAAACTTATGAAGTTGGGCAGCAAGCTCCGAGAGGAGGTGTGGGCGCGTGACGTTGCAGCGTATGTCTTCTGCGTGTTTCAAAACGTGAATCAAGTATAACAAGCATTACTTTTATCTAGCCTCGAGAGTCAAGGTTCACCAACAACCCTGATTGCTGTTTGTGGTGGTATGTAACATTGATTAACTTCTTTGAGGGCACCCTGGCTGACTATTCGGCGTGCATATCAGCCACCGGAGCAGGCAAATCGTCA